>JAHPZR010005283.1:0-19173 GCA_019787425.1 Platygyra sinensis
GAGTTGTCAGCGGTAGTTCGCATTAAAGCAATATGGCGTCCAGTGAAAATTTATCCCTGGAGCAAGCGTTGGAAACTAGAAAAACGGATTATAGCCTGGAATGTGTAATAAAACGGTCGGTGAACATGTTTTATCCTTTGAGACGGCATTTGGACGATTATTCTACTTCTAGTTTGGAAGCGGGCTTCTTTTTATAAAATGTCTTGAAAAGGAATGAGGCTCGAAGGAGCAATATGGATAAAGAGATACTGGGTTCTGTCCTGGTGTACAGGTTCACAAGGGATAACCATTTTCTTTCTTTGTTTAGGAGTCATTGGTTAGCTGTTGTGTATTGTTTGGTCCTTTGTAGTGGCTCTTGTAAACCAGTACACGAGGACAGAACCAGATATTGTCATTAAGACTAAAGTGAAGAAAACCTTTAGCGCAAATCAAATGAATTTTAGAGCAGAAGTGCTAGTGGATGACCATAAGCCTTTTACAAGTTGTTATGATCATAAACGAATGCAGGTGATTGCAACAAATCATTATGGATGCTGGAATAATTTTGGCATATTGTAGGTATTGACTGGTACTGACTTGCAAGAACTGACACTCCATAAATAAGATGTCGCTCTGTACTTTTAAGATAAATTGATTCTGTTTTCCTGTTATATACAAATTAAATGAGCAGGTGCATATATCAGGAGTGTTGTTTCAATAATGTGTCTACAAGTCTAAGGAGGATGAGTGAAGTGGCTATAGGGGTCAAGATTTCTCTCATCAAAATCTCTTCCCAGCTGGGGACCTAAAACTGGCTTAAATCAGGTGGAGTCCCCTCACTTTGAAACATGTTTCCCTTTTTGAGTAAACTACCAGTTCCAAATTTACCTGCAAAATTTTTGATAGTGAGACTGAAGATATAAAGTTCATTTTAACAGCTTATATAATTCCAACATGGACAACTTGATATAATTTCTAATGCTACTACACAATTTAAAATGCCAGTAAAATAAATTGATAAATACCAAGTCAATAAAAAGCCAATTAAATAGTATTTCTGAGTAAGTAATTCCTTGTATCAGATGCATGATTAAAGTGTGACTGCAATTTCTTCAAAAATCTTCAGGATTGTTCAATTCACACACAAGCTTCAGCCTGTGTTTCAAAACAAATAAACAGTGTTTACTTCAAAAGGTAAATAGATACTTTAACAATAACATGTCATTCTTATAAACATTGCCTTTATGTTCTATGTTTATGTAAACTTTTCTTTATGTTTTGCAAAACAAATGTGAAAATTAGCTACACATCAATTTATACATCTATTTCTAAATGGAATGAGCAACTAATAAATATTTCAATGAGGTAATGCAATATATAAAATAGTGGATGACATGAATTTTGGGCTTTGTAAAATGTAGCCAAATACCAATTTCCATTGTAAAATACTTTTAAGAATTGGCACTGATAAGTTAAAGCAGCTACAGTGTAAATGATCAGTTTTGACATCAGCTACATATCTATACCAGGTAAAATCTTTCCCGGTTTGGCACTTTCATGGACTAGTGAAAAGGTGTTATCACTACAAAAGTATCAGCTAGTGTCTGAGGGATCTGCTTTCTGCAATTCACAATAGCATTAACTAAAGTCATCGAAAACCTGTGGGGTGGGGGGCCTATGTAAACACTTTTGCTTGGGGCATAGGAACAATGCTCATAGCCTTGTTCTGGTAATCATTTTAGCATGATGAATTCATGCCTCAATATTTCTTGCCACCTTTGCTGGTATGTGGTATTTACATTTAACCTTTGCATGGCAATATGTTTGGCCTCCCTCCCCTCCATTGTGACTGTCAACAGTCCCTGTTGTATTTGCATTTACCCATCACACCTGCAGTGATGTATGTAGCTACACTTAATATCATGTTATCCCTAGAATTTTGAAAGACTTTTATTTCCTCTTTTTGCTTCTTATCAATTATGTAGTTTGTTACTTTAGTATTACATAATAGAGTCTCCAAGGTCACTTGTCTTGCATCATTTTTGTAGTGTCAAAGAGACCATCAAGGGCAAGTCTCTTGTCTTATGCATTTGAAAATGTTTCTCAGGTTCTTCTAAGAGATGTTTGTGATATGTAACTTGGATTTTCAAGGGATGCTGGGGAGCACACTCTCTTCTCCCGCTGGAATAAAATGGTTCCATTATTTTAAAAAAATTTAAATATGTTGTTAATGATAGTTACCATTTTAATCTTGAGAAACCTGCTTTAAGTGTGTATGTGATGGTTTAATAAATTTGTTTTGCTTTCAAACCAGCTTGACTTGTATTTTCCCTTGTTTTAAAATCATTATCACAAGCTGAAACAGACAAATCAAAACTGAACCTGGTGTGAAATACTACAAGCCATATTAAATTCAAGCCACAACATGTGTAATACATATTTATTTACATTGTGTAGAGAAACTGTATCAGTGTTTTAAGTTGGAATTTATGAACACAGTTCTCTTATGGCAAATTACTTACTTTAGTCAAATACAAGAATAATCAACTCACAGCCATACTAGAAGAATATAAGGAAACAAAATTTGTTACCTTTGAGCTTAACTTTGCTCTTAGCTCGTCAGACAAACTTTCAGATGTTTCTTTCAGTTTGTTTACATATGAATAAACAAGAAAGAAATCACAACTCACCAAAACATTACGCATCACCTTCCTTGAGTATAAATCTCAAGTTTGGGAATGCAAGCAATTTTATGTAATACTATATGCATGAAAAATTTTCAGCATGCTGATTGGCTGAGTGCATGTCAATTAATCCCGAACAGTGCTGAAAGTTGATATTGTGTGCACATAGTTGAAATCAAGTACACAAAGTTGAAATTATATTGAAATTATATTGCATGTATATTGTAAACAGGAGATCAAATGATTTTTCTTGTGCAATTTGGAGTAAACAAACACTCACAAACACTAAAAATTTTTAGACCACAAATTGCACTCGCCCTTTCGTCTCGTACAATGTTTTGTAGTCTTTGAAAAATTTGCTTGTGCTTATTTCTTCCAAGTTCCAATCAAAATCATTTGATTACCTATAAGCTTACATATAAGACTAAAAAATTGAAGAACTTATATCAATTAATTTAATGTAGGCTTTAATAATATGCAGTCACACGAAATAATAAGAAATACCTTCCCATTCAACCAGCAGACATTTTGCTGTCAAGTTTTATTTCTGATAGAGATCTTGCTTTTCCCTTGGCCACTTGAACTGCATTGTCCCGTTTTCATAGACTTGCTGACAGCAAAGCGCTTGTATTTTTTAAGGACTGAATTTTCGTTCAGAAAATAGTACTGGTACTACTTTCTTGCTTATAATCATCCACTAGCACTTCTGCTCTGAAATTCTCTTGATTTCCCTAAAGTCTTTCTTCAGTTTAGTCTTAATGTCACTGAGTAACACCACACATTTTGAAAAATCACGGGACAAATTCTTCTTTTGAGTGAACTTCACCAAGGAATCCTCCACTGATACTCCAATATGCAGATTCCTCAGCCCCGCAGTGAACAGGCTCGGGACAATTGTCAACAGCTGCGAAACTATTCCATGGATACAAATCGACGAGGGGACGAGACGTAATGCGTGTGAATTATCGAAGATTTTCGAAATACAATTAGAAATCTAAAGAATCAAAAAACATACGATTCTTACCAGGAGATTAAAGAAGCCATCACTCATCTTCTCAGACTTGTAGCTACAAATGCGAAGAATTTTATTGAAGCTAAAACAAGCACTTTTTCAGCAGAAGCTAAGGCTGCCCATTTGACGGACTTTTTCGCGTAAATGATCACCACGTCTCCTTGAAGAACCTTAGACATATTTGGTATCAAAAGAAAGCATTTTTCCACCACTTTCGAGTAAAATCTTCTTTTCATAAACAACATTCAATCCCAGCATGCAAATGGCCATCTTTTTATACCCCTACAGAATAGCTCCCAGACCTCCGCGAAAATCTCACGGTCGAGAAGCCATTACTGGCTTCATTTAAATGTCCCAAAATTGGAGACAGCTGACCCGGCGTGACCTTTCAGAGGTCCTCTGAAATATTCCTCTTAATCCAGGAAACATTTAGAATAATTTTATAATTCCATACTAACTTGTTCACTGTTTCTTGGTAAGTAGCCTTCCATGGTATAAGTGTACCGAACAAGTACTGATGTGGTTATAGTTGATCAGTTGACTTCACTTATTTTTTGTTTTCATCAGCTGGTTCTTTGGCAAGATAAAGCGTGCAGATGCTGAAAGAAGCTTTTGGCTCCTGGAAGCCATCTGGTACTTATCTTATCCGTGACTCAGAGACCATGCCTGGTAATTATTCATTGTCCATCAGAGATGGAGATAGTGTCAGACACTACCGCATACGCAAGCTGGACAATGGAGGATATTATATCACTACGCGGGCACCCTTTGCAAGTCTTCCAGAGCTAGTTGAGCATTACAGTGAGGATGCAGATGGCCTGTGTTGCAAACTGACTTATCCATGCCGTGCAGAAAAGCCTGTCACTTCTGGCCTCTCTATAACACTAAAGATGCTTGGGAAATTTCTCGTGAGTCCCTGAGATTGACCAAAAGACTGGGAGCCGGACAGTTTGGTGAAGTGTGGGCGGGAGTCTGGAATGGAACGACACATGTTGCTGTTAAAACACTTAAGACAGGAACCATGTCACCTCAGGCGTTTTAGCAGAAGCGGCAATAATGAAGAAATTGAGACATACAAATCTTATACAGGTAATATATATACCATATTTGAGCTTACAGAATTTCAAATAGGTGTGTTGGCAAATGTTGACGTAAGAGTATAGTGTAACAGTGGGATCTGATTTTTTTTAACCTTGAGTGAATTTCAAGATATTGCTATTAAATTGCAGTGAAGCAAGTTCCTTTCCATTAATCAGTTCTCAAACTGCAGAAAATACTTATTATTGTTTTGTCTTCTCAGCTTTATGCAGTTTGCACAAACGAGGAGCCAATCTACATTGTAACAGAGTTGATGAAGCATGGAAGCTTGTTAGATTATTTGAAAGGAGACGGCAAGGGTCTGAAATTGGAAGAACTGATTGACATGGGGGCACAGGTAGCTGCCGGTATGGCATACTTAGAAAGGATGAATTACATCCACCGTGATCTAGCAGCAAGAAACATCTTGGTTGGAGATGAAAATGTCTGCAAAGTTGCTGATTTTGGTCTGGCAAGGTTGATCGAAGATGACGAGTATAACCCTCATCAAGGAGCCAAGTTTCCCATAAAATGGACTGCTCCTGAAGCTGCACTGTACAACAAATTCACCATCAAATCAGACGTGTGGTCGTTTGGAATTTTGCTGGTCGAATTGGTGACACATGGTCGTGTTCCTTACCCAGGCATGACAAATGCTGAAGTGTTAGCCCAAGTGGAGCGTGGTTACAGAATGCCTAAGCCCCTGGATACCCCTGATGCACTCTATGGCATTATGTTGGAATGCTGGAAGAAGAATGAATGGGAAAGACCGACATTTGATTACCTTCAATCCCTGTTGGAAGATTACTTTGTTTCAACCGAGCCTAATTATAAGAAACTGGATCCATAATCTTATGGTGAGTTGTTATCTACTGTACCTTTCTTCCAGTACTTGTTGGATAAATCAAGGTACTCAAAACTACATGTAAATATACGTTGTCTCATTAACTGAATGAACTCCCTGCTTAAGATGTTGAAATGCTCTGGCAGAGTCAATGAAACTGAAGTGTTTTTGCCTGCAGGTTAGTTCCGCTTGAAAAAAAAGCAGTAGACTGTGAATTATGTTAAAACTTGTACCCAGGTGATTTAATGGTTTGAAACTTATCACTCACTGATGAGTGCAAATCTCAATCCCTGCAAGGAAGTGGTAAGAGAAGTTCATGTTGTCAGCGCTCCAAGTTCATTTTTTCAAAAAGTCACTTTCTCGTGACCTTTAATTGTAAAATGGTCACCATAAAAAAAATTCAGTTGCCAAAGAAAAAACATGAAGGGGAGGACGCTTCATGACATATTACACGCTGCCAAAAACCAAAACGTTGAAGGGGAGGACACTTCATGACATATTACACAAAGGGCTAATGTGCCGAACGGCACGTTTTCAACACTTACTTTGCTACTTCAAGTTTAGTCATTCATGTCGAGTTTCTGAAAGGCAGAGGGAAAAAGAAAAGACCTGTGATGCCGCCATTTGTACTATTGATTAAATTCGTCCTATTATTGATAATTTTTCAACTACCGTATTTACTCGTGTATAAGTCGACCTTTTACGACCAAAAAATCAGCCCAAAAAATTGCCCTCGACTTATACACGAGTCATACACATAGACCTGACAAAGCAGTCCAAGAAATTAACATAACAATTGTCTGAAGTGCGTTTACAAAACCAGTTCTAATTGTGGTAGAGTTTCTTAGTTTTTGGCACATTCTTCGTCAACAAAAAAGTGTGAAATAATAAAAGTTAAATGCTTTAAACGTAAACCTACTAGAGATGATTTCTAAATGTGCCTTTTTATCTGTGGAGCAGACATTTCTCTTAGGGCTTCGCTGCTGTTTACGGTGCTGAACTTTCATTTTCATCGAACGATTACCGTGGCTTAGTGACCTGGCAAAGTTCAGAAAGCACGTGGAGTTATCTTAGTTTTCAGTACTCCTCAAATTCGTAGTTTGGTTACCAAGCTTTCCAAGATGGCAGTGTTTTTCTTGAGCGATCTTTCGAAGCTCTTTGGTGTTCCTTCGGTCTTCTTATCTAAATCTCCTTTTAAACTCAACATCAAGATCAAGGTTAGTTAAATGCAATGCGATTTACTTCCAAATATCGTAAAATACTTCGCTAGTAATTCGAAGAGCTCGTATGTGGTTAAATCGTGATTAAACAAGTCTTGATAAACTTCACTGTGTATGATTACACCTCTGCTTTTTTTAATTCACTGTGTTTTCAATACATTCTCAGGAATAAAAGATTGACGTTTTGGGAAATTTCTATTGGTCTGAATTTTATTTCTTTAACCATAAATGATGAAAAATCTGATTTTTGACCTGGAAAATGAGGGGTCGACTTATACACGAGTTCGACTTATACACGAGTAAATACGGTAAGTTTCTCTTTTAATCTGTTGGTCGCCAATTGGCGACTATCGCCAGAATTTTGGTCGCCAAAAATTGTTTCTACTCACCGTGGCGACCAAAATGGTCGCAGCTTGGAGCGCTGTTAATGGCAAACCCTTGGGGTAACATGGTTAAATGCTTGGTGTAGCCCATGATGGAATAACATCCTGTCCAGAGGAAACAACAATACTTATCACAGTTGCCTGAACCAAACTGCTTGTACTGTTGGTCATGTGTCCCTCTATACAGTAGAAGGGTTTTTATTAACTGTATTGCTTCCTAGTAGTGATAAAAACTATAATATTATTATAATAAAATACTTAGTGGATCTGTGTGGGTGTGTACTGCCTTAATTTTCTCACTCCTTGTGTCCTTTTTGTCCATCTGCAGAATGCAAGGCCAGTCTTCACAAAAAATGACGAACCATAGAGAAGTACCCTAAGAACACTATTTTTACATTTGTTGTACTTTTTAGCAAAGTATTCAAATCATAATTCACAATTTCTAGTGCATGTCACAAGGAATAAGCATTTTAGCCTATAGAAAGAAATTTTATAATGCCATTACCCAGAGTGCTAATGAAACTAGACAAACTAAAGAATAATTTATTAGAGTTGCTTCTTTCATTAGCAGTGTACTAGCTTGTCAATCAATAATAAACTGTCTATGATATAATAAAATTCAGCTTGGCAGCAAGGCCTAGAGGACTCAAATGAAGGAAATTGAATGAGTACATGTATGTTTATTCATTTCCGGTGTTTGTACCTCTAGACCTTGCCATCAAGTGGAATTTTAATACATCAAAAAAAGTCTACTGAGGCTCACAATTTACTCATTTTTGCTATTTATTCATTAATTTCAAGTTATGTTAGACCAACAACATTACTGTTGATGTGTCCACTGCCTTGTGCATCTGCTGGCACAAAGGGCATTGATAATGATGATGATGTGATGTCTTTATTTTTAGTACTGGGATGAGGATTTTGTCCAGTTTTCAGTATACACACTCCTTGAACTGGTTACAAGCTTGAGTATGCAAACTTAAGTTGGTTTGTTATCCATGACTACAGCCTCCTTTTTGTCATGCACTGCTGCTACAGTGATGATTAGTTTCATCTTTGTTCGCAGGCTAGCTTATATGTAGTTCGTTGTACATTTCAGCAATTTAACTTCCTTCCGACATGTCTGACTTACAGTACAACTTGGAATACACACATGCACTTGTTATGTATCTTGAATTTCAGTATTGAGAGGTGTCACTTTCTGGGAGGCTGTCACCAAATATTTTAAGGGACAAATACCTTGAGCAACCATAACATTTTTACAGGTTAAAGTAAACAAATTTCCAAAATAACTAGGGTCATGAGAAATTACTTTTCTGTGTCTTTTATGGAATAATTAAACTAAAGGAACTCGTATGCAGCATCAAAATTTAGAATCATAGTGGAGGGAAGTTGTTATGGTGATGAATTAGTAAAAACTATACAAACATGATCCAAGATAAATAAGTTTTAAAATATTTAACTCAAATTTATGGCACAATAATTAATTCAAAGCCCATTTTGTTCCTTATCATAGTCCAGAGAAAACTTGTCAATGTGCCAAGAAATCCTATTGCATAGCACTGCTTGGTGACAGTTAACTGCATTTGTAGATTATTATTGAACTGGTATTCTTTTCATCATCTTTATCTTGGACTGTTGATTAGTGGGGCAATGCTGTTCTGCTGCTGAAAAGCTCTGTAGCTTTTGCCATATCATTAGAAAGCACCTTAACTGTTTGAGTGCAAGCTAGCATTAACCCGAGTTGGCTGAAATATTACGAAGGTGACCACCTAGTTGATTGAACTGTGATACTATGAAGTCATTAACTGTAAACACGTCTGCAATAAGGTGATTGCTATGTACTGTGTGTTTTCTCTCATTAGCTGACTTAAAATACATGTACAGTCAGTTAAAAATTATTTACTCTTCCAACTTGTTTTATGATTTTTGTGTAGTTAGTAATGGTTGCAGTAACAAGAGCAAACTTTTTGTAAAAAAATTAGGCATAAAAAATGCATACTTAAACACCTGGAGTGCTAATAAGTCCTAGATTCCTAAGTCCAAAGTAAACCGGTTTATTAAAATTTAATGTTCCCTTGTATACAGTGTAAATAATGTCATAAAAGTTTTTTTTCATTTATTTCCTTATGAGGAATAACATTGTTCACCAATCATTGCTATTTTGTTTTAATTGTTTTATTTACAGTAGAAAAATATTTTTGTTTCTTTTCTAAGTAACTTCATTGAGTCTTTTGTCTTGGTGATTTTCTTTTCAACGGTTAAAACAGTACATGTACAGTACAGCATATTATAATATCCTTTCTTGATTTTCTGCCATATTCACAGAAGTAAAATTCAATAAAGTCTAGAAGTTAAGTAAGGAGAAGTGATTTTTTGAATTTTGACAGAAATGACTATGTATATTGTTATGCAGTTGCACAGAGTCTAGTTTTAATGTATGCAAAGCACAGATGACTAACAGAGACATGGTAGGTCAATTATTGTTTCTATAATTTTGATGCAAAAGTTATGGAAACAAAATTCTGCCATATAGTGTAAAATTGACGTAGAGGTTGCTAACAGACTATTCATTGCCTTATTGGTCATTAATTATTTTTTATTTGCAGTAACTTACTTTCCAGTTCTGTATGTTTGAAGTATAAATCTACTAGCATTCTGTATCATGAATGCCTTTCTCGTTAGGGCTATGCAACTTCCTCTCTATTCTGTTGTACAGGTGTAGTTAGTTAGTGGCATGGTAGTGTGTAGTTGGTAACAAAGTGGCAGCTGCTTCTTTGCCTTTATATTAGTGTCTGTGAAGAGGATTTAAATAATGAATTCGTTGGGTCAGGAACAACTAGTAGATTTATACTATCATTATTCACTCTTGATTTCAATGCATGATGAAAATCTAGAGCTCATTATCTTATAAGTCTCCAGGGTTGGGTGGGGTTAGTAAATATTTCTGTCTTGTTTAACAAGTCAAAGTCTTAAATTTTTGTTACCAAAAAAAATTGAGATTATCTTTTAGTTAGTAACCTTGTCTGTTATAGAAACCATAATGTACTTATAAATGTCAAAATGATTAAACGCATTACTCGGTAATTAATGTCTAGTTTGAAAGAGCTTTTTGTATTTTGAGAATGTAAGTTACTTGTCTGGGGTTTTCTCAGTATTTTTGTAAGATTTAGTAATAAATGTAGTTTTTCTGTCAGCTAAATAATGCAACAACTCGTGTAAGTATTACTGTTACAATGTAACGCCCAGGAATTACTTGTTTCCGTCACTTGTAATTATTGCAACATACTTTTTTAGTGAATAAAGTTATACAACTTAATTAAACCTGTCTGGTGGGGAGGTTTTATTTTCTATTCATTCAATTTACAAGAGAGGGGAAAACCCTTCCAAAATTTAAGGTGGCTCTGAACCCCACCCACACTATTTTTGAAATTTGCCAAAAATTGCACCTTATTTTGCGTATCAAATATTGATAATATAAAAAAAATACTCACCGTGCCGTTTTTGAATTATAAGCCCCTAAAGCTTTAATTAAGGGTGTGTTTAGGGGTCATACTGTTGCTATGGTAACCTATTGTGTTACGAAAATGATAACAACGTATTCACCAATGGCTGGGTAGTATTTTGGTACCATGACTGTAGCATCAAGTGATAGAGTAGTTATAACGACCCATCAAAATCTAAGTGCTGGAAACTGTTTTGAGCTACCTTATTTGTTTTCACCTTGGAAGATTGGTCCTTGGCATGGCTAGGAGTGAGACCAAAATGATAAACTTCGAGCTGAACTCGGCTGGTCTTTTTCTCGTGCATTGTGATTTTCAACTGTTTTCGCTTTTCTGGTAACTAGTGAACTGGAACAACAAATATTCCTGCGCGCCGTTCGGGTTTTCCCTGCAAATTGCAGGTGCATCGAATTTATGCTCAAATTGCATTGTGGGACGTAAGTTTAATAAACAAAGGAAATGGCGACCGCGAAGGAAGGAGAGAGTTTTATGGAAGTCCTCAATTACAAGGACTCATTTCACGCTTGCCACGTTTTAGAGACCCTGAAGAAGTTGTATTTCAAAAAGGAACTTTGCGATGTTGTTCTGATAGTGGATGAACAAGAAATCAAAGCACATCGAGTGGTTTTAGCAGCGAATAGTGCCTACTTTTATTCTATGTTTACCACAGACATGTGCGAAAGCGTTCAAGAGAGGATTTCCCTGAAAGGAATAGACTTCGAAGCGGTGGAGCTTATAGTGAACTTTTGCTACACTTCGACGGTACAAATTACTGAGAAAAACGTACAAAGCCTCCTGTCAGTGTCGAATTTACTCCAGTTCAACACGATCATCGAATCTTGTTGTGGGTTTTTGAAGAATCAGTTACACCCCACAAACTGTCTGGGGATTGGAGATTTTGCCGATCACCACGGCTTCTCAAAACTCAAAAATGCTGCACAGTGCTATGCTGAAAAACATTTTCTTGAGGTAATTAAGTCTGAAGAATTTCTTAATGCGACCTGCGAACAGATATCAACCATGTTAAAGAGTGATTTCCTTGATGTGGCGAGTGAACAAGAGGTTTTCGATTCTGTGATACAGTGGACCTACCACGACGAAGGTCGTCGGAAGCGATATTTGCCAGCATTTCTTAAAGACATTAGACTCCCTTTGTTACCGCCGAAAATTCTAGGTAAGACATGTTAAAAAGGCTAAAAAATATAATTTGAATATCTAAACATTGAACATTTATTATAATTTCACATCCCACTGCAAAGTAAACGTCTTGTTTTGTTGCGATAGGAAAGTTGTTCCTGACGTTGGCAGTTTTTTTTATTTTGTTCATATTTAAAGCGTTTCACTAGACTAAAGGTCAGGATTATTCTGTATTGAATTTGCACAGTTATTTTGTTTTTCTTTGGAAAATGAAATTCTCGTGATTATTCTCACTTCCTGATCACACGGAAGTCACGCAGAGTAAAGTGGCCGAGCAAAGTTCTCTCTGTATTGTACTCTCATTTATCTCTCAGTCACAAAAGTATAAAATATAGCTCAAAACGTGACATTGTTCAAAAAAGGTTTTCATAATCTTCAAGATTTTTCAGTGGCAAAAATTATCGTCACTTTCCAGGAAATAAAATTGAAAAAATGAAATGTGAAGGACTAGAAAATATCCATGCCCCCGAACAGGGGGGATTTTGTTTATGACCCCCACCCCACTGGAAATTCATACTAATCTTCATAAATTTAGAGGGGTTTTTTTGGTCTCACAGAACCCCACCCCATCCCCAGGAAATTCCAATCTTTTCTGTGGGGGTGGTATGAACATTTTCTGGAACTTCACAAGTTATTGATATTTGCTAGACCAAAATTGGTCAAAGCTGTAAGCATATTATCCACTCTGGAAATTCCAGTTGGCAAAACAGGCTGAAGAGACTAATTGGGCCTTTCTTCTGTTCCTCTCCACACCCAAGTGATTGCAAATTTATTACTTGATAACTACTTCCCACCACACTTCTCTCTGGCAAGGTTGCACCCTTTGCCCACATCAAAAATCTCACCTTGTAATGCATCTATCAACATTAAGCCCAAGGGGGGTTGGGGGGGTGTGATCCCGGGCATATGTGGGTAATTTGACTTTTCAGAGGAATTTTTGGTCAATATCCCCACTGTTGGGCCCCACAATTCGGTCAAATGAGATCAAATATACCCACCTTGAAAATGAGTAGTGAGAAGCAGACTTGCTGTGTAAATATTATATAGATTTAGGCCAGCCTAAAAGCGTAGCTCCTTGGCCGGGTTGTTCAGTACCCGATTCAGCTAACCAAGGAAGAGGTAGAATTTTGCTTTGAGTTTTGTGGTGAGGTTTTCTGTTTCTTTTGAGTTTAATAATCACAATATACACAAAACAAAGTAGCAAAAAACATTTGTATAGAAGAAAAAGTTATAATTCAAATAAATTTTAGTCCTAGGCTAGCGTTAACTGGCTTCCGAACAATCCTGCCTTGTTTTCAACAAGTTAGCCTGACATGAGCCCGTGATCCAATCAAAAAACCAGCACTTGGTCAGCAGTCAACATCAAAAAACATGTGACCTTGATGAGTTGAAGACTTGAGCCTGTGATATGGTCACGTGATATTGGTCAGCAGATACCTTGTTTTGACAGGTGTCAGTTGATCATAAGAGGGATGTCGAATATCAAAAAAGTGCACGGTAAACCAAGACTGCATGTCTCTGTCAACCTATTTGGAGTATGGCTGCCATGTTGCGCAACTCCACCATCATCGTTGTCGCCGTTGTGTGTATATGCCCACGAGCAATACCGCTGTCCATGATAACCATGAGAAAATCCATACATGGGTTTCTTTTTCCTATATGGTTATGGGGCTCCGCTTGGCAGCCCTTTTGGCCACTGGAGCTCCGCTATAAAAACAACTGCTACCTCTATTAAAAAGAGCTGTCTTTCAGGGCTTTAGCCATGCTACTTCAATTCGAAGATGGCCAGCACACAGCCAAGCACATGGGACAATGTGACTTGGTCCCATTCCTCTGCCCAAAAAGCAAACATCCCCACCCTGGGGCCCAGGTTCTTAGTCAAATTCCCAAGAGTGGGGAAGGCAATCGAGGTGAAATGCCCCACATATGCCTGGGGTACCCCCATTGTGCCTAACACTGATAGATGCATAATACAGAAGTGTATTTTTGTGCTTCAGTTGATTGTATAGAAAGTGAGAAGCTGGTAGAAAGCAATGACACTTGCATGAGGCTAATAAGTGAGGCAAAGAACTTTCATCTGCTCCCTGAACGACGTGACAACATCCCATTTGTGACACAAGCTAGACATAAAGCCAGAAGCACTATGATCTACATTGTGGGTGGTGAAATACATAACAGGGTATTCAACAGTGTCAGAAGATTTAACTTTGAGACCAACATGTGGGATGAAGTGGCTCCAATGAACAAACATCGTGATGGTGTGGGTGTGGCTGTGTATAGTGGGCATATTTATGCTGCAGGAGGTAGGCAAGGGTTTGTTACAAGAACCTTTTTTGTAAATCATTGAGCTGCATCAAAGTAAAATTTATTATAAAATCACAATGAGTGCCTCTGAAGACTAGGGGTGGAAAAAAAGAGACAAAATGGTAGGATCCGCCGATACTCAATTGATATGTCTACCAAGAGTTGACCAAGTGTCAGTTGAAATGTTATTCAAGTTAACAAACAGTCAGTCAACACTATTGGTCCAGAGTCAGTGGTATTGGTGTATTGTTAACCATTGTTTTGCTGAAATAACAACTGACTACTGTCTCCTTACCAACAGGGGACACGAAAGGAGAATCTATCGTCTATGCTCATAATTAGGTTGTTAGAGCGAGAAGACGAAAGTAATGACCCTGGGAAAATAGGGACAACTGGTTGCTTGTAAATACCCATAATAGTGACCCCCTGAAAGTAACAAAGGCTTTGAAAAAGGTGAATCCACCCTCAACAACCCCACCTCCTCAAAAACAGTGAGACCCACATTCATTTGCATATTCATTTTTCACTGATCAAGTCAGGTGAAAGTTACATGTGAAAGTGACGACCCCCCTCCCCCTCCAGAAAGCAACAAGCCCAAGAGGCTGCCAGTTCTGAAAGTAACTGGGGTGGTTATTTCAGTACTCCTGTATTTGTTATCATTAGCAGTAGAAAAAAAGCAATGTCAAGGAAAAAAAATTATAGCTGGAAAAATCTTTGACAAAGATGTAGCCTGCAGAACAGGCGTAATTTTTTGCGTATTTCAGGGGAACAGAGGCGAAAACAAGGCGAGTGCAAGGTGAGCGTGAGTTGCGTGCAAGGGGAGGATCTTTTAGCGTTCCTCCTCCCCTTGCACACAACTCCCACTCACCAGAAATATGCAAAAAGAATTGCGCCTGTTCTGCAGGCGAAAGATGATGGTTCCAGCAAGAAAATTAAAAAACAGATGATAGGTGCAGAAAGACCCTCTAAAAGGGCTAGATAAGATTATTTAATATTTGAGCAGAGGTAGAACTCTGTAACAAGAGGCGACCAAATGAACATAGTGTTTGCAGAGTGTCAGTAAAGTATCAGCAGAGTGTTGGTAAAGTACACACCAATTGCTGGCCTTTAGGCGTGTCAGTCGATATGTTGGCCAAGTATCGATTGACGTATCGACAGACTATCGGCCAATGTGTTGACCCACTGTCAGTTGACATCCCAGGGGGTACTCGGGATTTCAAGTGACAGGGATCATGATCGAATGGACCCAAAAGTCAAGACCCAAAAAAATCCCTAGGGCTTCCAGCAAAACCCAAAAAAAAATCCCACGCCGATTTTGTGGCCCTTAAAATGTTCCACAAAGGGGTAATGCCACGGGACAATACAGACTATTGTAAAACATGTGCAATGTAAAGCAACACCATAGTTTACTATTAAACAACAGCAAAACATGTTTATTTTTGTACTTTATTCGCAGAACTACGCAGCCAGGGCACTACCGATTATTTTTACATAACCCCCCCCAAAAAATCCCTACTCAAATCAAGCTACCCAAAAAAATACTTGCCAAGTTTTCGTACCCAAAAAAATCCCGGAATCGAAAATTTCAAACCCCCAAAAATCCTTTGATCATCCCCGTCACTTGAATCCCGAGTACCCCCCCCCCCCCCCCCTGGGGTTGACATATTGGCTGATAGTATTGACAGATACTCGGCTGACAGATGCCTTAGTTACACTTAATCCATGTGGCCTGGGGAACACCATTTGTGTAGAAATGTTTGCATGTTCATGAAAAGAAATGTTTACTCTCCCCACAGGCTAATTGGTCAGTTTGTATTAGACCTAGTGTATTGAAACATCGATCTAAACTTTTAAGGATTGCTTACCACTATTTACAATTTTGTTTAACACCATTTTTGTTAGGATGCGATGGTGATGTAGCGCTTAGTTCAGTAGAATGTTACCATCCTGCCACTGACAAGTGGACATATGTTCAGCCCATGGCATGTGGACGGCATGCTTTTGGTTTGGTAGAGCTGGACGGTTGGTTGTATGCATCAGGAGGAAGTGACTTCTCACGTTCTGAATATAACAGCCTGGAACGTTATGATCCAGTCAGGTTATCATTTCTTTGTTCACTGATTGAAGATTAATTCCCCTTAATCATTTATCTGTTCTAAATGGACAGTTTTCCAAAAGCAAGGTTCTGTTAGCTTCAAGGAACAGATGTCCATTAGACATGACATGTAGACTAATATTCCATACCAGAAAACACATTTGATGTAAATATATCAAACTCAAGATAGTGTTTCATCCAGATATCCAAACACCAAGAAAAGAGTTGAAAATACGATGTGCAACAGAGTATTTTTGACGAAATTCAAGGTGTTTGGATAGCTGATAAAACACTGTCTTGAGTGTTTGATATATCTTCTCGATCAAAAACAAAAGCTAAGTAGTAAATGGAGATTTAAAATCGTCAAAATCTATGCTAATTAAGACCGGGTATCCAAACCTCCTTCACAGTTGTGTTTTTCTGTTTTAACTTGATGAGCTTGAGAAGGTTTAGTAACAGATAGTTTTGTAACTCGGGCACAAAACAACAGGCAAAATTTTGGTTTCTTCAGACAATAATTAAGAGCCTGGGTTAAAACTTGTATTTTAACAGCACTTTAAATTGTCGTCTCCACTATTTTCAGAGATGTCTGGACTCACATGAAGCCCATGAGCACAATGCGTGAGGGAGTTGCCATGGTTACTCTTGATGGTGCTATCTATGCAATTGGTGGTGACAACGGTGTCTCTATATTAAACACAGTAGAAAGATATGACCCACGGTTGGATCGCTGGAGTGCTTGTGTCGCCATGAGCTATCGACGAAGATACTTTGGTGCAGCAGTACTTAAAAGCAAGATATTTGTAGTTGGAGGGAGTGATTATGATGAAGACCATAACTCTGTGGAGTGTTTTGATCCACGTATGAACAGATGGCTTTCACTGCCTCCGATGCTGATGAGGCGTGAGAGTCCAGCAATAGCTGCTGTTGACGACAAACTATTTGCCATGGGAGGAGCATGCATGAATGTAGAAACAGAAAAGATTGACTGCTATGATCCTTTAACTAACAAGTGGGAGGAGTTTGCACCACTGCCTCTGGCTATAGAAGGCATGGGCATAGCTGTAATATGACGTGTAACAATTGCCAGAAGTTGGCTGTCATTTGTATGTTTAGCTTCATATGCTAACAAAAAAATTGCATTTATTTTACAAAACTTTAAAAAGCAACAACTTGAAGTGCTTGCACTATAATTGTTGTATTTAAAATTAAATTAACAAGAAATAGAATAACCTTGGTATTGTGTGGATGGAGAGGGTAATCCTCTGGAGTTGGTTTAAAAAAAATGTTATTAAATAGGCACTTGTACTGGGAAATCTTTAATCAAAGATGTTTTTTCTGAATATAAAATAGATTACCTGGTATTAGCAATATGTCATATAATTTAACTGTAAATGTGCTGTTGGTTTTTTTAAGTCCTTAACCAAACAAACAATTTGTTAATTGTGTTTTTATCTCCTCAAAGTAATGCGTGTAGCAAGAACTGTAAGTTGTGGAGTTTCTAATCGGAATCTTAAAGAAAGTAAAACAGCAACCAGTTAGGAAAGTCTAACAACAAACAGTAAACATTACTCATACCTAAATTTTTCATGAAAAATAATTTAAAATGGCTAAAATATATTGTCCTTTTGTTTATCTTGATTATAATGTTATAACAGAAATATTGTCAAAACAAAATGTTTGAGTTGTAAATGACTTTTATGATAAATTAATATATTCTGATCCATTATAATATTACAGTAGACCCTCTCCACAAAGGCACCTTTATATAAAATTAACTGAAAATTGTAGATGAAGACAGAGTATAAAGTACAGAGTGACATAAAGTACTTAAAAAAAATATCCCAGCAATCACAGTGAGCTGAGAGAGGTGGCCACTGTGGACATATAATTGGTAGTGGTGGTTTGACTGCTCTAATTTAATGTTTTGAATATTTATTGAATAGTTCCACTTTCAACTTAAATGTTATAGAAATTAAATGTGTACAGAAAATGTATGACTAACAGAGGAATAAAAAAGGTTTATGTTTGATTTCTGTTGTCACTTTTTATGAAATCACTGTTGTCTTTTAATTAGTGGTATTACTGTGACACAGTTAAAGGGCCCTGGTCAGCCACATCTTTGTTTTTTTTAACATGCTAGAATTTGGCTATTATATTTTATTCGGAGCCTGTCGAAACGAAGAAAATCACTTTGTAAAACTACTCAAGATAATTAAACATACCTTCAGGAACACAGCTCACAATAAAACAATAAGAATTCGCTTCACCATGCTATATCAAAAATTTCGATGTCATCGAAAATGGAGGAGGCTGACTATTACATTAACATGTAGCAATGACAGGTTTATTTGGACTGTTAGCTTAGTGCCATTTTGTATGTTTTGTTTTTTTTTGGAAAAAAATTGTTTTTGTGACCAAACACTATTGATTGCAATATCGATGCTTCTTTTTTTAATGAAAATCACTATTTACTCTACAAGATAATGAGAAGTCCTTGGGTTAGAAATATTGAAGAAATAAAAAATATCATTGAGCCTTTCGTTATCATCTTCAGCAGTTCAAACAGAAACAAAAGCAAATCAATTTTAACTTTAGTTGCATTAAACTACTGCTTGAGGGCAATTTGTTATTGTCTCTGAACAGTCAAAGCTCTGTTAAACAACAAGTCTCCATATACATGTACTGGTATTTTATATCATTCAATGTTCAAAATATGCATCTAAACTGTAACCATAACTAACAGGATTTTTTAAACTAATAGTATATAGCAAGTTTTGTTTATTCTCATCTTCTCTTTTTCCGTTGCCGTCCTGAGGATCCAGCTTGTGATGAAGGCCCAGCATCATTTTCACCTAAAAAAGAAGAGGAGTTC
>JAHPZR010005285.1:0-5000 GCA_019787425.1 Platygyra sinensis
ACGACTGGCTCGGTCCTAGTGGACATTCCCTCTTAAGATGTTAGACGGTAGCCACTCAATCAATAGAAGATGTAGTATAGACACTAGGTATCAACTTTCAACTTTTCAACTTTTCAACTTTTTATTACAATCATTACAAAATCATTACAAAATTGCTTGCCCCCGCTACTAGTAAACTGACTAATCGAGGCGGGGGCAAGGGTTACACACTTACTACAAAAGAAATAAAATACAACTATTAACTAGTTAATTAACTAATTGATTACAGAATATAAAGTAACAGACAAGAGATATACAATAACAACAAGAACAGTTGGGACATTTGCTACTAGAAGACCCATGGCACTTGACATTATTAGGGCTGAATACTAGATATCAGAAACTTTACAATGGGTATTGGTTACTAGATACTATACCTGCCAACTTTTACTGAGATATAAGCATGAGATTTTTATCCTGGAAGTGCTGGGATTTTTGAAGACGACACGATCATTTCCGAAGATTCCCGAAGAAGTCTGAAGTCTTCCAAAGTCTGAGGACGGGTACAAACACGAGCTCGCTCCCAGTGCTTTTCACTTCAAAAATCAGAGATCGCGAGGAAGGTATTGTCATTTATCCATTTTACACATGGTTTTCGTTCCTTACATGGGTCTGAGTTAACATATTTTTGGAAATTGTGTCAAACAAGATGGCAACAACTAACATTTTTCAATCAGGCGTGAGAAATTGGTATGCAAGAGTGAGCCAGGCGTGAGATTGAAATTTTCAACCCACAGGCGTCAGACTCGCGCCAAAAACAACTAGTGAGACAATATCAGATAGTGCAGAGTGTTATGCAGGACTGTAAGTACGTTTTGAGTCATCTGCTGCCTATATGTAACTTGTTAGTTCAAGGCCCAAAAATAACTTACAATCACAGTTTGTCAAGACGGTTTTAAATTTTACTGTGGTGTTTTAAATTGAAATTCGTTCATTCTAAATTCATTCATACGTTGAACTAGCAAACGTGATACTTTAAGTTTTTCAGCGCCAACATGATACTTGATACTTTTGTTTTTCTCGCAAGTTTGTAACATGATACCCTTTTTTTCTCAAAAACATACAAAGAAGATATATTCGCTTTTTTCCTGAGAAAAATGAAATCATGTTATTAACTTATGAAAAAATTGGAAGAGGAATGATTTTGTTTCAATCTAGAGGCAAATTTTCATATCATCGATAAACAATTACTAATTTAATTAGCAAATAGTCACGTCGTGTCTCAAAATAGCAGGTTCTTTAATATTAGGTTGCCATCGTTGGTGTTAGAAGTAAACCAGTTCAAAATACAAAATGATGTCGATTAATACAACCAAAAAGCGTTTCAACTTGACCGATGTTATATCCTACATCGGTGAACGAGTCCCCTCAAAGACTGACTAAATTTATTTTCGGTTTCCGTAAGTGCCACAGTGTCTACAGCAATATTTGAGAAGTGTCTTTTGTCACGACATTACTAATTTTAATGCCGCTAACACGGAAATGTTTCGGGTGAATACATTTGTGAACTTCTTGTTCTCTTTCACAGGAGAGAAAATAAACAAGCGGCTGAAGAGGTTCATTCGTTTAAAGCTTAGCAAACACGAAATAGTTGAAAACAGCACACGGCATTTTTGAACCGAGCTAGGGATGATTCCAAAAGATACGCTGTCACACAAAAGCGTCCTTTGCACTAAAAGGGGGAACTGATATTACCTGAAATGTAACTGCTATCGCCCGTTAAGACGAGAGTGTGGTATCGCACGCATGAATCTGAACTCGAGAACGGATTGTATTATGCTGACAGTGCTAGAGCGCATGCGTCTTACATACTGTGTTCAATCACAAGGAAAAGCACTGAACGTTCGTGAATAATTGTGTATGAAAAGTATTGTTTACCTAACATATAGTTAACACTAACGCTAATCAATTTGCGCATGCGCTTCGTGTAAATCGCTTAAAGAAATGTAAGTATAGTACGTTTTACGTAGCAATCAAAGGTACCCACCCCACCCCCTCAAAACAAAGCTAATTAATTAATTGGAATTAATTAATTAAACAAACATTAAAGTTTACACCTTATTGCCTTAGGGACTTAGTACCATAGTGCGTTAGCGGCGTCAACCCCCAAACCATCCCAATAGTGCACTCTGCACTAAAAACAGGATTTCTTAATTCTTCTGCTTAAATTATTGTCAAGTAGGAAGATCACATAGCAAGAATACAGATTGCCATCATCTGGATGATACTGACTTCATGTACAATACAATCCAAGATATTTTCAGAAATAAATGTTATGGCAATCTGTATCACAATTAAGAATTTGATGATTTGTTTGATTTGATACAGTATTTTGTGAATAATTGGACACATTTGTCTGGGGTGACCAATAATTTTAAAAAGGTCAGAATGTGCAGTTTCAGAAAATATCCACACCCACTGAGAGGGTGTGAGAGGTCATGAATCAAATGAGAGGTCATTTGAAATTCAGAGAGGGTAGGGGATTGTAAACATTAATATTTTAAAAAGAAAAATAATGAAGCTAAACTGGAATTTCTACCAGGGTGGTAGTCTCCTCTGCAGATGTTTTTTGGGTTGTCGCACATGCAGACATCCCAAAAAACCACTGCAGAGTAATCTACCAGGGTGGGGTCTGGAGGAGGTGGTCAAGCAAAAATCTTCTGTGGGCAGGGTATGACACTTACCTATATTAGTATGACAGAATAACCACTGGGAATTATACATATTCTTGTTGGAAGAATAGATTATCCTACAGGAAGGGTATTAGAGTGTCACAAATTATTGTGCAGAGTGTTCATAATAGGCTTGATGTCTGCCACTCTCTCGAGTCTGGCCTATGTTTCTCTCCAAAAAGAGCACAAGCTCATTTCCTGAAAGTGCCTCACTCTGGTAATCGAGCCTATGTTCATAACTGAACACAAAACAAACCATTGACATTTGCAAAACAAAACAAACCACAGACATTTGCCTTCACAGGGCACATTTTGTCTTTCCTTGTTGGGGTTGGGGTCAAGGGAGGGGTGGGGTGAGTGGTTGTGGAGGTACTGTAAACAAGATAATCCAAAACTGTCTGTTTCATTTGAAATATCTTTTTTTCGCATCATTTTTCTTAATCATGCACATTACCAATCTGTGATTTGTGTAAGTCGTGAGTGTGACTTATTTTGCAGGAAACATGCCCCCCCCCCCCCCCCCGTGGGGGGAGGTGGGTGCTCCCAAACAAAATTGGGCGTGGGTGCGTGGCCCTTTTCCCAAAACCATTACCCTATTTATGACCAAAATCTGCAATATTCCCTACCCTATTTATGACCTGACGATGAATTCGAAACCCTATTTATAACCTGATCGTTAACTCAAAACCTTGTTTTGTTATCTAATCACTCTGCAGTGAAACGAAAACAAAATAATTTCTAACTTAGTATAAGTAAGAAAACACCAGTCACAGGAGGGGGCATCTCGTTTATTGATCAGACATAAATCTACCTAGGATAGTTATTTTAACACAAAAAACGTAGTAACCAAAAACACTGAAAATTACTAAAACAAAATTTCCGAAATGAACTGATCAAAAGCGGAGATGCCGTCGAAGTGACAACTCCTAACGGACAAACTCCTTAAATATTAACTTCTTAGCATAATTGCGTAACCTGCATGCCAACGAATTTACATACCAGCACAAAACTATCTTACAATAACAACGTGAAAAATTATAATTAGACGAAATTTGATAATTAGCTCCCTTCTTCAGAACAATGTTAATAAATTACCATAAACATAATTCGCGAAGGGCTTTTGTTGATTTTGTTTTCGAAAATGACGAGAAAGTGGTTTCTTCTTAAAAACATACCATATCAAGGCAAAAACTATACCCTTAAATCGATACCCTATTTCTGACCAAAACTGCTGAAAACCACACCAGTTTGGGGCCACTATATGGCCCATACAAACATATCTGGCTAAAGTTAAACAATTAAAGTTTGCTCGCCTGCACCATTAGTCTCTCCCAGTTTTCAATGGGCTATAAACAGGCTCGAAGGTTTTTAGCTTCCCCGCCGTGGCCAGGGTATATGAGTAGGCCGGGACGAACATACTGGACAGACTGAAAGAGAGAAGTTATTGTTAGCGGTGCATGTCCCTATAAAAATCTTCGTTCTGATATGCTGCGTTACAGACGCTACCAACCCCGGGCTACTAGCGGGTAAATTTTACGTCTACAACACAGGCTTCAACCCGAGAACTTTGTTCAAAAGCAACCAAGGCCTTTTTCTTGAGATGTTTGACGCGAGTCCACCTGAGTTCACCTGGTGTGAAACAAGACTGCTGTATGATCACGCCCCATTACCCCAGTGATAATACAGTTGTTTCGTTGTATTCCGGTTTCTGGATGAATGCTTTCGATCTCGTGATCGATACACAATCACAGAACCTTCAGTTCGGGAGCGGCTTCCAGTATACAAGTAATGCTAAAAGGCTTCTAACTGCTTACAAGCAGGAAAAGTTATCAAGAAGCATTTACGTTACGGACAACAGAGGTAATAGAAACATAAGAGCATAGTCGGGAACTTCGGCGTGACTTTGTCAGTTGTTCATGTTGTAGTTCTTCTTGCATTTTATCAAACATATCTCGATCCAACGACGATATTCTCTGTTTCATGCAGAAACATCGCTTTTTCAGGGTTCACAGCTGTATCTTTTTGGTGTCTGTGATCGAAGGGAATGAGTTTCAAATGAAGGGGAATTTTTCCGTGATTTCAGTCTAAAGCAGGACGAGCGTCTTGTAATGAGAACATTTTGAAACGTAAGCACATTTATTGGTATCGGCTTACTAAAATAAGGGAAAGGGTTTATTAGTTACCGAAATTAATTGTTGGTATATGAGATTTCATTTGTGACTTTCATGTATGAAACACATGGCTTTTTGAAAGTCACAGCTGTATCTTCTTGGCGACTTGCGATCGTAA
>JAHPZR010005285.1:10000-15000 GCA_019787425.1 Platygyra sinensis
AGAGTCACAATGAAATCTCTATATACCATTACAATATTTCGGTAACTAACTATAATACCCTGTCCCTTTATTTTTTAGTAATGGCCGATACCAATTAACTGTGGGCTTATCGTTTCATAATGTGCTGCACTATCAAGCGCTCGTCCTGCTTTAGCTGAACGGAAAAAATCCCGCTTGCATTTGAAAGCTCTATTCCCTTGCGATTCACAGACACCAAAAAGATATCAGCTGTGTGTGACCGGCTGGAAAAAGCGATGTCTCTGCAGGAAAACAGAGAATAAAATCTGTTCGTTGGATTGCGGGGAGCTATGTTTGAGTAAATGCAAGAAGTACAACTGACGCAACATGACATTACTAGATCACGCATCTGTGCTACAGTCACGCGAAGTGCCGACTATGCCTCTTATGTTTACTATTAGCCTCGGTTGTCTCGTAACGTAATTGCTTCTTGATAACTTTTCCTGCTTGTAAGCAGTTAGAAGCCTTTTAGCATTACTTGTATACTGGAAGCCGCTCCCGAACTGAAGGTTCTGTGATTGTGTATCGATCACGAGATCGAAAGCATTCATCCAGAAACCGGAATACAACGAAACAACTGTATTATCACTGGGGTAATGGGGCGTGATCATACAGCAGTCTTTGTTTCACACCAGGTGAACTCAGGTGGACTCGCGTCAAACATCTCAAGAAAAAGGCCTTGGTTGCTTTTGAACAAAGTTCTCGGGTTGAAGCCTGTGTTGTAGACGTAAATTTACCCGCTAGTAGCCCGGGGTTGGTAGCGTCTGTAACGCAGCATATCAGAACGAAGATTTTATAGGGACATGCACCGCTAACAATAACTTCTCTCTTTCAGTCTGTCCAGTATGTTCGTCCCGGCCTACTCATATACCCTGGCCACGGCGGGGAAGCTAAAAACCTTCGAGCCTGTTTATAGCCCATTGAAAACTGGGAGAGACTAATGGTGCAGGCGAGCAAACTTTAATTGTTTAACTTTAGCCAGATATGTTTGTATGGGCCATATAGTGGCCCCAAACTGGTGTGGTTTTCAGCAGTTTTGGTCAGAAATAGGGTATCGATTTAAGGGTATAGTTTTTGCCTTGATATGGTATGTTTTTAAGAAGAAACCACTTTCTCGTCATTTTCGAAAACAAAATCAACAAAAGCCCTTCGCGAATTATGTTTATGGTAATTTATTAACATTGTTCTGAAGAAGGGAGCTAATTATCAAATTTCGTCTAATTATAATTTTTCACGTTGTTATTGTAAGATAGTTTTGTGCTGGTATGTAAATTCGTTGGCATGCAGGTTACGCAATTATGCTAAGAAGTTAATATTTAAGGAGTTTGTCCGTTAGGAGTTGTCACTTCGACGGCATCTCCGCTTTTGATCAGTTCATTTCGGAAATTTTGTTTTAGTAATTTTCAGTGTTTTTGGTTACTACGTTTTTTGTGTTAAAATAACTATCCTAGGTAGATTTATGTCTGATCAATAAACGAGATGCCCCCTCCTGTGACTGGTGTTTTCTTACTTATACTAAGTTAGAAATTATTTTGTTTTCGTTTCACTGCAGAGTGATTAGATAACAAAACAAGGTTTTGAGTTAACGATCAGGTTATAAATAGGGTTTCGAATTCATCGTCAGGTCATAAATAGGGTAGGGAATATTGCAGATTTTGGTCATAAATAGGGTAATGGTTTTGGGAAAAGGGCCACGCACCCACGCCCAATTTTGTTTGGGAGCACCCACCTCCCCCCACGGGGGGGGGGGGGGGGGGCATGTTTCCTGCAAAATAAGTCACACTCACGACTTACACAAATCACAGATTGGTAATGTGCATGATTAAGAAAAATGATGCGAAAAAAAGATATTTCAAATGAAACAGACAGTTTTGGATTATCTTGTTTACAGTACCTCCACAACCACTCACCCCACCCCTCCCTTGACCCCAACCCCAACAAGGAAAGACAAAATGTGCCCTGTGAAGGCAAATGTCTGTGGTTTGTTTTGTTTTGCAAATGTCAATGGTTTGTTTTGTGTTCAGTTATGAACATAGGCTCGATTACCAGAGTGAGGCACTTTCAGGAAATGAGCTTGTGCTCTTTTTGGAGAGAAACATAGGCCAGACTCGAGAGAGTGGCAGACATCAAGCCTATTATGAACACTCTGCACAATAATTTGTGACACTCTAATACCCTTCCTGTAGGATAATCTATTCTTCCAACAAGAATATGTATAATTCCCAGTGGTTATTCTGTCATACTAATATAGGTAAGTGTCATACCCTGCCCACAGAAGATTTTTGCTTGACCACCTCCTCCAGACCCCACCCTGGTAGATTACTCTGCAGTGGTTTTTTGGGATGTCTGCATGTGCGACAACCCAAAAAACATCTGCAGAGGAGACTACCACCCTGGTAGAAATTCCAGTTTAGCTTCATTATTTTTCTTTTTAAAATATTAATGTTTACAATCCCCTACCCTCTCTGAATTTCAAATGACCTCTCATTTGATTCATGACCTCTCACACCCTCTCAGTGGGTGTGGATATTTTCTGAAACTGCACATTCTGACCTTTTTAAAATTATTGGTCACCCCAGACAAATGTGTCCAATTATTCACAAAATACTGTATCAAATCAAACAAATCATCAAATTCTTAATTGTGATACAGATTGCCATAACATTTATTTCTGAAAATATCTTGGATTGTATTGTACATGAAGTCAGTATCATCCAGATGATGGCAATCTGTATTCTTGCTATGTGATCTTCCTACTTGACAATAATTTAAGCAGAAGAATTAAGAAATCCTGTTTTTAGTGCAGAGTGCACTATTGGGATGGTTTGGGGGTTGACGCCGCTAACGCACTATGGTACTAAGTCCCTAAGGCAATAAGGTGTAAACTTTAATGTTTGTTTAATTAATTAATTCCAATTAATTAATTAGCTTTGTTTTGAGGGGGTGGGGTGGGTACCTTTGATTGCTACGTAAAACGTACTATACTTACATTTCTTTAAGCGATTTACACGAAGCGCATGCGCAAATTGATTAGCGTTAGTGTTAACTATATGTTAGGTAAACAATACTTTTCATACACAATTATTCACGAACGTTCAGTGCTTTTCCTTGTGATTGAACACAGTATGTAAGACGCATGCGCTCTAGCACTGTCAGCATAATACAATCCGTTCTCGAGTTCAGATTCATGCGTGCGATACCACACTCTCGTCTTAACGGGCGATAGCAGTTACATTTCAGGTAATATCAGTTCCCCCTTTTAGTGCAAAGGACGCTTTTGTGTGACAGCGTATCTTTTGGAATCATCCCTAGCTCGGTTCAAAAATGCCGTGTGCTGTTTTCAACTATTTCGTGTTTGCTAAGCTTTAAACGAATGAACCTCTTCAGCCGCTTGTTTATTTTCTCTCCTGTGAAAGAGAACAAGAAGTTCACAAATGTATTCACCCGAAACATTTCCGTGTTAGCGGCATTAAAATTAGTAATGTCGTGACAAAAGACACTTCTCAAATATTGCTGTAGACACTGTGGCACTTACGGAAACCGAAAATAAATTTAGTCAGTCTTTGAGGGGACTCGTTCACCGATGTAGGATATAACATCGGTCAAGTTGAAACGCTTTTTGGTTGTATTAATCGACATCATTTTGTATTTTGAACTGGTTTACTTCTAACACCAACGATGGCAACCTAATATTAAAGAACCTGCTATTTTGAGACACGACGTGACTATTTGCTAATTAAATTAGTAATTGTTTATCGATGATATGAAAATTTGCCTCTAGATTGAAACAAAATCATTCCTCTTCCAATTTTTTCATAAGTTAATAACATGATTTCATTTTTCTCAGGAAAAAAGCGAATATATCTTCTTTGTATGTTTTTGAGAAAAAAAGGGTATCATGTTACAAACTTGCGAGAAAAACAAAAGTATCAAGTATCATGTTGGCGCTGAAAAACTTAAAGTATCACGTTTGCTAGTTCAACGTATGAATGAATTTAGAATGAACGAATTTCAATTTAAAACACCACAGTAAAATTTAAAACCGTCTTGACAAACTGTGATTGTAAGTTATTTTTGGGCCTTGAACTAACAAGTTACATATAGGCAGCAGATGACTCAAAACGTACTTACAGTCCTGCATAACACTCTGCACTATCTGATATTGTCTCACTAGTTGTTTTTGGCGCGAGTCTGACGCCTGTGGGTTGAAAATTTCAATCTCACGCTGGCTCACTCTTGCATACCAATTTCTCACGCCTGATTGAAAAATGTTAGTTGTTGCCATCTTGTTTGACACAATTTCCAAAAATATGTTAACTCAGACCCATGTAAGGAACGAAAACCATGTGTAAAATGGATAAATGACAATACCTTCCTCGCGATCTCTGATTTTTGAAGTGAAAAGCACTGGGAGCGAGCTCGTGTTTGTACCCGTCCTCAGACTTTGGAAGACTTCAGACTTCTTCGGGAATCTTCGGAAATGATCGTGTCGTCTTCAAAAATCCCAGCACTTCCAGGATAAAAATCTCATGCTTATATCTCAGTAAAAGTTGGCAGGTATAGTATCTAGTAACCAATACCCATTGTAAAGTTTCTGATATCTAGTATTCAGCCCTAATAATGTCAAGTGCCATGGGTCTTCTAGTAGCAAATGTCCCAACTGTTCTTGTTGTTATTGTATATCTCTTGTCTGTTACTTTATATTCTGTAATCAATTAGTTAATTAACTAGTTAATAGTTGTATTTTATTTCTTTTGTAGTAAGTGTGTAACCCTTGCCCCCGCCTCGATTAGTCAGTTTACTAGTAGCGGGGGCAAGCAATTTTGTAATGATTTTGTAATGATTGTAATAAAAAGTTGAAAAGTTGAAAAGTTGAAAGTTGATACCTAGTGTCTATACTACATCTTCTATTGATTGAGTGGCTACCGTCTAACATCTTAAGAGGGAATGTCCACTAGGACCGAGCCAGTCGTGGCACATGA
>JAHPZR010005285.1:20000-21449 GCA_019787425.1 Platygyra sinensis
ACCGAGCAATGCATAAGAAGATACCGAGCAATGCATAAGAATATGGGCTTAATGTTACGAGAGACAAAGTTTATGATGTAATGTACGAACTCGACCCAGAAGGACTCGAAGTACGTGGTGGTGTTGGCGCTAAGAAAGAACGAAAGAAAGGAAACTTCACGACTCGGGGTGCGAATTGAGTCCACTCGTTAGATGGCCATGACAAACTCATGGGCTACCAAAACTCCACTTTCCCCTTAGCAATATATGGTTGCATGGATACTGCCAGCAGGAAGCTGCTTTGGCTAAAAGTTTGGATTACAAATTCCGATCCACAGTTAATTGGAAGATGGTATCTGGAACACCTACTTGAAACGAAAATGATATCTGCTATACTTAGAGTTGACAAGGGAACTGAGACCGGTACTATGGCCACTATACATTCGTTCCTACGTCGGCATCATGGAGATATGGATCCACACGATACTGTTGTGTATGGCCCTTCAACTTCAAATCAGGTAAGTAACATTGCCCAACACTACACACGGTGCTAACCAGGACACCCCTTCACCACTGTAGTGAAAGTTCCCCATATGGGTCACTTGGAGACAAAGGTGGCGATGAGCAATACAGTCGACTCCCGATAACTCGAACCTTCAAGGGAAATCGAAAAAGGTTCGAGTTATCGGGAGTTGACATCAAATGACCATAAAGTAAGTGGAAAACCGTGACCACATGCACCCGGGCACGTGCACTTTTATTCTTACAACGTAGTACATTTTTAAATACTGTAAATCTAATTATAATTGGTTGTAATGGAATGCGTAATCAGATGTTTCTTGACACATGTATTGTGCAAGCAGAACGTAAGGTAACAATAAAAAAAACAATGCAAAACATCGGGGGAAAACCAGGTAATACGTTCAACGTCAGGATACTGCGACAGAGTTCATGGAATTACTCACTTTTTGAAAAATAGTCGGTTAATAGGCCCTGACATGGTGACTGGTGACTGGCAAGGCAATTAACCGTGGAGATGGGGAAGGGATGCAAGTGCCATGCACACTGAACTTCAAGGGACACAGAAAATGGATTGACATTTTAAAGAAGGAGTTAATCGGCAAAGATTAATGCAATCTGAAATACGTACCCTAAACGGACTGACCTCTAGAATACTTGGCTGCTTAAAAATAAATTCAATGTTTTGTTCTACAGTACTATATTTTTTGACTTGTCACGTCTTGACGAACGTGGTTCGAGTTATCGAGAGTGAAATTATATAGAAAATGACCTGAGGGAAATGGAAATTACTTCGAGTTAGCGGGAGGTTTGAGTTATCGAGGGTTCGAGTTACCAAGGGTAAAATTACAGTAAATGTATGAACGAAATCCACGGGAAATCGATTTTGGTTCGAATTAGCGCGAGGTTCGAGTTAGCGAGGGTTCGAGTTATCGGGAGTCGACTGTATGT
>JAHPZR010005286.1:0-5000 GCA_019787425.1 Platygyra sinensis
TACATAATATATGGTATTTGAATACTAACATTGTTACAGTGCAATACAAATACAGTCATGTACATTGTTCTGTGCATGTAGTATATGTTAGAATGCACATGTCAATTTGGCAGACATGTATGTTGCTGCATACATGTAGCTCCCATTGAGTTGTTGGTGGTCTGTCTTGATCTTGAATTTCTGCACAAAATACACCATTTATTCAGAGAGACTACGCTGTGTGTTTCTTATCAAACATGTCAGTCTTTTGACTTAACGTGTAGAACTTTTTGCAGTCTGGCATGTCTCTTGAGAGCAAAGAGAGTCGAGAACGAAAGCAAAAATTAAAGGATTCAGCAAATCAAGGCTATCCACACAACAACTTGAAGCCTGTGTAATTTTTGTCAGTTTCTTCACCAGTTAGCTCCATGGTGTGTGTTTTGATTGACAGGTTTACACATTCAAGGGACCTCATTGGTGTGACTTTTGTCGTAACTTTTTATGGGGGTTGATTATGCAAGGAGTAAAATGTCAAGGTAAGGTCACAGTTTCAAACCTCGTCTAAGCTGTTGCATGTAATAATTTAAGTGTTTACTTTTAGAAAATTCATAGCCCAAAGAAAATACAAAGTCACGCTGATTGGTGTAAAAATTAAATTGTGTCCCTAAAACACAGAACATGTAGCACAAGCTGTACATGTAGACATAATGATGGTGTGAGCAAAGATAATTTGCCTGTTGTGATCAAAGTAAACAGGTTGTGTTCTTTTTTTCTATCACAGAACTTTCCAAAGAAATAGAAAACATGTTCTCTTTGTTTCTAGAGAGTTTTAGTATAAAATGTACTAACATTCCATCATGAATGCTGTTCAGTGACTGGCTACGCTACTCACTATCTACATGTATAACAGAATCCGTAGCATAGCCAATCAGAAAACAGCAGTCATGATAGAATGCTAGTAGAATTATACTAAAACCCAATGGAAACACAGTACATGTTTTTTTGTTGGTTCTTAAGGTTAACCATATATCTTCAGACAGGCAATTGTCTTGAAATTTGGATTTTTGGGTCAAAGTAACGGTCAAAGAGTAATCTCTAATTTCTGAAGAAAAAAACTGAAGAAAATCTAAAATTTAATATTGGCGGCCAATGAAGGTTTAAGATATGGCCGGAAGTACATAAATGTAAAAGTTTCTTCTTGATTCACAGCCATATAAGGTATATGCAATCAACCAAGATGACTTGTTGAAATCTCTGCTCTCAACCATAAAATTTTGTGTTCGTCTTGATTTGTGTTAGATTGTGGATTTAATGCACATAAACAATGTAGTGCAGTTGTTGAAGATAACTGCCAACCAGACAAGAAATATGTCAGAAGAGGTATGAATTTATGTTACATATGTATGAGTTAAAGTACCACTTCTAATAAAAGTACTACAGTAGTTGCATTATGATGTTACAAACATTTATAATAATAATACGTGAAAAAATTGCTCAATTCTGATTGGCTGAGAGCAGTGCAGTTCAGGTGTACCACCTGTGCAAAATGTGTAACACCAGTGCAAATTACACATCACTATTCTGAATTGTAATTGGCTGGAAGAAAATAGGAAATTTACTAAGACAGGTAAAATGATGACAAAAATTTTGTGCAAAAGGTTTGAGGAAATGTTTTCTTGAATGAGAAAAAATGCCTCCAAGAAAAATCCTCCGGCACTTCCTCTACAGTAATTTTTTCATGGCTATATTATTGATGTGGGTTTTTTTTTTTTGTTCAATTTGGAGTTATTTGCACTTCTAAGTTTTAAAAAAGCAGGAATTGCACTTGCCAAAGTGGCTTGTGCAATTTCAGCTTTTTGAAAAACTCACTCGCACAAATTGAACGAAAAAAAGCAGTATGATTAAAAGTAAAAGGTAGTCTGCATTCAAGCCAAGTGGCTCATCAAGCCAGAGCTTATCCTGGTTTATGTACCATGAAACGACTAGAAATATTTCTACTCCTCCCTCTCCTCACCCTGAATGGTATGTATGCAAGTCCATCACAAGATTACCCTGCCGGTACCCATTTGTACACCTAAATGGAGAGAGCCACTGAGACTGCTTGGTGAGCACACAAATCATGGGGCCACCGCTCCTCCTAAGTACCACTGTAGTTCCATGATTTTATAATGTTACAAATAATTATAATTTTATATTTATTGAACATTATATAAAAAAAATCTTCTAGTCTTCTAGTACCATGTTGCTGAGCATATAGCTAAAGGATAAGAATTAAGAATCAACTTTATAAGTGTTCAATCAAATGAAGTCTTCTATGACCATGTTGCTGAGCATATAGCTAAAGGATAATAATTAAGAATCAACTTTATAAGTGTTCAATCAAATTGTCACTGAGGTGAAGGAAAAGAACATTAATTTTCTTTCACGTTTTCAAACAACATTGTTATACCTCCCGAATCAGATGGGTTTTTAAAGTGGAGGACAACATGTCAGGTGCCTTGGTTCAAAACTTGCCACTATCTCCTTAGGGTGAACAAAACTCACTTACTCCTTGTGGTAACAACAGCTGTTGTCAAGCTAATAATTTTTTCACTGTATGCCCCATTTTTTTGGTTGGAACTGGCCCCATGGGAAACAGCTATAATATCTCAATATTTCCTGAGGCAAAGGCTTCGCACTGGGCAACATTGAGGTCTCCAGGAAACAACACTCACTCTTTCCCAGCGGGTCAGTCACAAAATACTTATTAGAGAAAACTATAGATACAAAATAGGAAACCATCCCATAAAGATTGTGTGTTGGTCTTACGTGTGTTTATTAAATTTATGCATTACAGTGTTTGGTGTTGACTTGACGACACTTGTCAAACTCCACAACACCAAGAGGCCTTTTGTTGTTGAAGCTTGTATCAGGGAGGTCGAGAAGCGAGGTAACTTACTTTTAACCAATGTATGTGTTGCTCATTGAGACAAGTACTCATATTGTATGTTTCAGTTGGGAAGGTTGATGTTGTTGGATTTTACATCACTCTTCAAGAAAATACTTGTGCAATAATCTCATTAAAAGATGTCAGATGTCTGGGACATTAAATGGGCAGCACCCCAACTACCAGCAATAAAAAATAAAACAATTAGTGCCTTTGTTTAAGCAATCAGGCCCCGGTTGTTCAAAGGCTGGATAACGCCATCCACCGGATAAATCACTATCCAGCAGATAGCTTGGTTTGTTTTGTTGACACTTATCCGCTGGATAGTGATTTATCTGGTGGATAGCGTTATCCAGCCTTTGAACAACCAGGGCCAGAGCTTCTCATTTCTATTGATTTTCAGGTGGTCTCTTAATCAAATAAAAGATCAGTACTGTAGTATTTCATGTAACTTTAGTAGTTGTCAGGGAATTTTTTCAAAACATGCATGAAGTTCCTTGTGGGAAATTGAAATCCCTTATGCTATGATATTTGTATTGTTTTATCTATTTTGAGAAAAATAACTTTCAGGTGTTTTTGCTAATTTACTGGTCTGTGATGGAGCTTAACTTTATCAGCACATTTACATGTTGTAGTGGAATGGGGAATGGGGTGGGTCATACATTTTTGAGTGGACTGTTTGTTCATTGGACTTATCTACATTTTTGTTCCTTACAGGTTTAGATAGTGAGGGAATCTACAGAATATCAGGGTTTGCTGATGATGTTGAAGCACTAAAAAATTCTTTTGACAAAGGTAAACCACCTGTGCTGACTATAACTGAAATTTAAATCAAATAGTACTTAGTTTGTAATTTCAACCTTTAAATTAATAATTAATAATAGTTTGATTTTTGGGCACTTTCCATTCAACCAAAATTCCAGTTAGCATTTCCTGACATTTCCAGTTGCAAATGAAACATGTTCTGGAATTTCTGGAAAAGCAGACAGCCTTGTAAGGTACACATATACAAAAATTTTCTGAAATTTCTTTCAATGAATTACTGCTCCATTAGACTTTCCTCCAAGAATTTTTAGCTGAATTGTTCACTTTTATTAAATTCATTAATTTCCAGATTTTCTGGAGATTTCTTTTCTGTAAACTTTTGTACCATTTTTCACAGCTTTAAAATTTTCAGGATACATGTTTCTACAGCTATATGTCATAATGAGTGGTTTACAAAAATGGGACTAACAAAGAGTCATTTGTGGTATCGTTTGGCTACTGTTTATTCGCAGTACCTTTACAACTGAGCAGTGGCGGCTCTAAGGGAGGGTGCCCCTTATTTTGGGTAAATAAAGAAGAAATGACCGAGGGAAGAAAAGCCAGCAGGGTAGGTAAATAAACCCCCCACCCCACCCCACCCTGCCCCGCCAACTCAAGGTCTGTTTCCACCACTGCTGAGGGAAGCTTGTAGCAGGCAAGTTTATGATCACTGAAGCAGTGCGATCTCTGTGTCAATTACTGTTTCTTGTTCTTCTTATTCTAGATGGAGAGTCGGTTAACTTGTCTGCATATGAGGACATAAACATCATTTCTGGAACACTGAAACAGTATTTCCGCATGCTTCCAATCCCTGTTATCACCTTTGAGTTGTACAACAAATTTATAGATGCAGCAAGTAAGTTGATTGTTGCATTTTATAGAATAACTGAGATACTACACGGGGTCTGATTGGTCAGTAGAGTTGCCAAATCTATGCTCTTCTGTACCAGTAAACATATGGCTCCCAATATTGCTGCTCTATGAGAGAACTACAGTACTCAGAGCACAAGCGATACCAAAATTAATGTACATGTAATCAACGGTTTCGCCTTTCACTGGCTAAAATATCAATAACGCAGATCAGGTGGTTCATTAAGGGCCAGGTACCGGGCAAATTGACCGGCTGTGAACGGGACTTAGCCATCAATTTCCCTGGCTGTTTTCGCCTTCTCTTCTTACTTTCTTTCATAAGAAAAACTCAAAATGCCAAGCTGAAAAACCCCACTGACCGCCTGCACAAAAACGTAATGAAACCCCTGGCAGATAACTTTCATTCCACATATACACGGAA
>JAHPZR010005286.1:10000-12283 GCA_019787425.1 Platygyra sinensis
TCCCATCGTGTGTGCCGGCCTTATGTATACATGCATTATAGTAAACTAGATTACCTGATATTTTATTACGTTCTGCGTGACATTACTGAACCTCTAAAGGTGCAGTAACATAGGAGCTAAATCAGAAAAGTTATGAGTCTTTGCTCAGGGTGTTTTGACAAAAGGATACTAGTGTACCCAACATCTCAACCTTGAGACTTTGAATTGTTGGTAAATTTGTATTTTATTTTATTTTATTTTATTTTATCAATATTAATAGTACGGTGCAGTTTATGTTGACATTCTTCCAGATTTAGCTGGAATTCCAGTATGCCGCATTCAATAGCCTTGTTCCGCATTATATGCCAGCCAGCTCACACTGGAAAAAAATTATTATTGTTGTGTACAAACAGTTAATTTGAGATACTATTCAAAAGAATGCTTTACAAACTCTGAAAGATACTTTCAATTTTTTTCTATAAATTCAAATTTTCGAAAAAAATAGAATTGATATATTTAACGTAACGAATTCTTTTCAAACAATTATCTAACCAACGATGTTTCGTTGAAATGAAGCAAAAATTAAAATGTTCCATAATTTACAGATACATGTATAATATTTTGCGTTACATTTTTGTTTTAATTTTTTTGGAACCGTTTCATTTTAGTTACAGTTTGTAACTTGGTGTTTTTCAAGAAAACAATGTTAGAAGTAAATAATTGCGCTTTTGTTAGGAAGAGAAATAGTGATAATAAAATCAGATGTTAAGAAAATACATTGTATTTTCCTGTTTGATATGTCTGTTCAAAATGATTAATCTAGAGGATATTACATGGCCGCACGGAGATATGAAAAATATTTCACTCGTTCGCTGCACTCGTAAAATATTTTTCAAACACGAGAAGAGAAATTTTGTATCTCCAAACGACCATGTATTTTTTTATATAATATTCGTAATACACAATATTTTTGGCGATTTTCCGAAGATTCTCCAAAACCTGTCCGAAGGCCAGACGAACGTTTGTGAACATTTTCCAAAAATTTCCGAAGATCGCCAAATATTGTCGAAGACCTCTGAAGAAGATCCAAAGATGTTTTGATCATACACCAACAAATTTATGAACAGTTACTGGACAAAAATGATGTCAAAATGATATCACGTGTAGATAACATGGACATCCTCGCCTTTTGAGTTATTGTTTTTAACCATAAGCAAGCATCAAATGTTTTGTAATGAATTTATGTTTACTTGTTTTTGGCAATTCTTTGTAATATTCCTTGTCAGAATCAAATTAGCCCAGGTGATATCCTTCTGCCCTTGCTTACTATGGGCGTACTTAAAGAGCACCTAACCCCAAAATATCTTTTTCGCTTAAATAAATCTTTGCACCAGTTCGAAATGCACTGCGCCGTTTTAAACTAACTCTTGACTTTTTTATGGGCTGTAAAAGTTAGAAATCTAGCTATCACCTGTTGCACGACCGAGCTAGTAAGGGGCATGGGTCTATTCCTGGGTTGACGTCACAAACTGATTTGCATCGTATTAAGTCTGTAAACATGCATGCAAAGAAGTTTGTGACATCAAACCAGGAATAGACCCATACCCCTTACTTGCTCGGTCGTGGAACAAATGATGGCCAGATTTCCTTACTTTTACCGCCTGTAAAAAGTCAAGATTAGGGCTAAAAGGGGGCAAAAAGGCGCAATGCGTTTCAAACAGGTGCAAAGAGTTATTTAAGCGAAAAAATTGTTTTGGAGTTAGGTGCACTTTGATATTCTGAAAAAAAAAACTGTTTGGATTCTGTGTGCTATAATTGGCCAATTGTACTACAAGAATAACGTGGAACGTTACTGTTTTAATGTTAGGTGTCATACGACACTTCATTCTACATGCAGGAATTTCTAAATTTGACATCTGGGTTGATTTTGGTCTTGACCTCCCTTCTAATTCTAGCGCACACAGCTACGCTACTCATTATTTATCACAGAATAGATAGTGAGTAGCGTAGCCAATCAGAGAATCTCCTTGACAACCAATGATATAATACCTTTATAGTTTAATTTCTTTAATTTTCACTATTATTATTGCTATTGTTGTTATTGTTATTATTTATTGTAAGCGCATTGAGATTTTTGAATGCGCACTAAAAACGTTTCTATTATTATTATCATTATCATTATCATTATCATTATTATTATTATTATTATTATTATTATTATTTATTATTTATTATTGTTATTATTATTATTATTATTATTATTATTATTATTATTATTATTATTAATAACGGGATTCGTGATTA
>JAHPZR010005287.1:0-11641 GCA_019787425.1 Platygyra sinensis
TCTTTTGTGGTGCATTTCATAAAATGAATGAAAGTACAGATACCTTGATAATCACCCTACATGAAAAAAAAAAAAAAAAAATTACCGTATTTCCTCGAATAATAGCCAGGGGCGATTATTTCTATTTTTGCACGAAAAGGGGGCGATTATTCGAGGGAAGGCCATTATTCAAGGGAGGCGATTATTTCAAATATTTCTCACAAGAGGTCGTGCCCTATATATTTTGTTCTATTATACCAAGCAATAACAGAAAAACTGAAATACATGAACATTACCATAGAACTATAAAAAACTGGCGCTTTTGTAACCATTCAGTTGTAAACAATTAAATGAAAGCTTGTTTGTTACCCAAGATATCAATTTTTAACTTGACTGGGAGGGGATAAGAGAAAGACAAAATGGCGAAGGGGAGGGGGGGGGAGTGATTATTCGAGGCAGGCGATTATTTCAAATATTTCAGTCAAAGGGGGGCGATTATTCGAAGGAGGCGATTAATCGAGGGACGGCTATTATTCGTTGAAATACGGTAATTACTCTTCTCAGGCTTATTGAGTAAGAAAATTATGTGCCAGATTTTGGACAAGTGAAGTAATGCAAAAACCAAAATATTGCAAAGTTACTTACAGCAAGCTACTGAAAATTGTTCTAAAATTAAAACGACAATGCACAGTGTATCACATTGTATACCTTGGTGAGAGTGATTCATCCACACAATTTTCATCTTCTTCACTGTACTATGTGGCTCCCACGCAAATGGTAAACTATGTGATTCGGGAGGATGACCTGAACTTCTCAAACGATAAAAATAACGAGAGCATGACTGACACACTAGACGCAGGTGTACAAAGTCAACGTCTTCTTCTAATTTCACACCATAAGAGAAGAATTCAATCCTAAACACTTCCTTTCCCTCTCCTGATTTCGTTTTACTTTTTGCCGGCTTTGCACAAAAACGACACAAAGCAGCTATTTCTGTAAGCGAGGATCCATAATTCTGCTATTTGACACTACTTCTTCCCTAGAAGCACAAGAAATTAAACATGGCGGTCAGTAACGGAATCAGACAGGAAATAAAAAAACACAGTGCCCTCGTACAATTCTTTATGCCCTTAGATGAGTAAGCGATGAATCGAAAGAAAAATAACTGAAGAACACGGCATATTTTCTACGTGTTCCACAAAAATGCCTAACAGCCTTAAAATTGACGGCAAAGAGTACAAACATACCTGAAATACACTGTCATCTTTGGGCAGTCTTCCCTAATCATCGAGCAAAAACTTGTACAATCACTCAACCAACAGCCGCCATTTTGTGCACCCGTGAAGTTTGTTTTCCTCTCAAGTTAATCGCGTGGAACTATGGGTATACAACACGAACACAACCGGAGATTGAACGAACAAAGTTGATGTTCTCGGAAAATTCACCGAGTTATGAATTGCCACCATGTTGTGACGTCATGGGGTTATCAAATTTGATAACTGTGCCGGACTGCCCACCCTGACCCAGTTGCGAGATAAGAAGAAACCCGGGGCGACCCTGCCGCACAACTATATTTCTTCATTTAACGCAAAAGAGCACAGGGAGCAGAGGGGCCCTATTTGACCGTACTTCTAGTGAAATTCACCGTACAACTGTAGCGGGAATCGATCTGTTAATTCAAATCGTTGTGCGTGATCGAACCGTAAACATGCGATCGTGGCAAGCATCGGTTGAAATCCTATCCTATCCTCACGTCGAATGCCGCATACAGAAGTCACTGTGGGCTTATCACTAGTGGTGACTAACAGTAAGAATAGTCTCTTTTTTTACTCTCGGCACTTCGTGCCTCGTACGGAAAGCTTTCGGGCGCCGACCATTTAAGCGGATAGGATTTCAGTCGACGCGATTTGAATTAACAACAGATCGATTCGCGCTACAATTGTACGATGAATTTAACTAGAAATTCGGTCAAATAGGACTCCTCTGCTCCCTGTGAAAAGAGTGCTGTCAACATAAACTGCACCATACTATATACATTGATAAAATAACATACAAATTTCCCAGCAGTTCACGGTCTCACCAGTGGCGCTAACTTTCGGATCAGTTGGCTTCCTTTTTCTACTGCATTTTGGAGGTTCAGTACTGTCATACAGTATGTAATAACATCTGAGACGTTCTGAGGTAAGATTGGTCTGTTATCTTACCATGAGATTTATATTCATCTTAAGTGAAGACATATCTCCATCTAACTTTAATATTATAACGTCTTAAATACAGAGTTCTGAGGTAGGACAAAATTTCGTCTTAAAATTAGACTCGAAACAACTTAGCCGAGATTTTTCAAATCTTAAGTTAACTGATTAAAAGTCATCTTATACCAGAACTCGTTTTTTAAGATGCTAGTCGACTTAATTTAAGATTTAAAACATCGTTTAGACGATGTCCTTCATCTATTCTCACATGAAGTTTAATTGTTTATTTAAAAGGTCTTGAATGCAAACTCCCTCAGAAAAGTACACATAAAGGACATGAAGTTACCACAACAGGCATTGATGATCAACAAGAGAGACCTGTTTTAGATCAACAACAAAATATTTTATTCTCTCATAACTACACAGAAATAAAAAAAATTACAGGTTAAAACAGCCGTCCAAAGGCTTAAAATAGGGACCTTACGAAAAACACGACGGCAACGGCAACGAGAACGTCACCAAACAAAAGGTTTAATGAGCAGAACAATAGCTGTGCACGTGCGTTAAAACTTTTGGTACATTTCTTTGCCGTCTCCTGTAAAACAACAACGTGAAATGACCAAATTCTGCGTTGTTCGGAGAACGTGAACCACAAAGGCTAATTTTTCGTATTTCTCTTTGGAACTGAATGCATTCGTAGCATATTCAGCTGAGGCATGTTTTAATACCAACAAACACACTGAATAAATCTCAATAAAGGCGAAAATTCAAAGTAAAATAGAAACACATTTTTACTAGGCGTCGTCGTCGCCGTCGCCGTCGTATATACGTAAGGTCCCTATTGGCCGAGTCGAACTAACCGCAAGTAAAACAGGCACTCACGTAATGGTCCGGGCAGTTACCAAATATGGTAAGTAGTGCCTACAACAATTAGTCAAAATGAGCTCTCCCGGCACCGTTTGCGAGTCGTGTGCGCACGGAGTTTACGGTCGCTTCCATACACATATAAAGCGATGGAGTCGATTCGATACAAACTGAAGTCAATTCGAGAAAAGCTCCATTCACCTGAACTATACTTTTGATTCGCTATTCGCTAAAAAACCTTGCTGCTGCCTTAGGCTAATAACAAACCTAACTGAACGAACTTTGTGGCACACTCCTGTAAAACGAAAGATACCCAAGCCTCCTCAACCACAGCACGCAAACGAGACCAGTTCATATCTATCAAGTTTATTAACCGATAATAAAGAGCTTTTACTTAAAAGTAAGTTGCCTGGGTAGGGCCAAGAAACATAGACCAAGAAACGCAGCACCAATCGACTAAAAAACAGAGATATTTCAATAGACGCGAAACTGATTGTTAAATAACTTAAAGCTTGTTAATTTTGCGCGACTGTTTCAGTCCTCCACCGTGAGGCTCTCGTCTCACTTCGCTTCAAATCAGGTTTGTTTCAGAGAAGTTATGTCGCATTCAGCAGAAGAAGTTCCGGACGTCCAGACAATGAAGTTCTTCACCTTACGGGATGAGTTTAACTCCGAATCGACTTTACATGTGTATAGAAAAGACTTCGTTTTGTACATATCGAAACGACTTTGTATCGAAACATAGTTAATAAAGAGCTTTTACCTAAGAAGTAAGTTGGGTAGGGCCAAGAAACCAAGACCAAGAAACACAGCACCAATCGACGAAAAAAAGGTATTTCAATAGACGCGAAACTGATTGTTAAATAAGCTTGTTAATTTTGCACCACTGTAAGTTTAGTAGATAGCACTTGATCAGTTTCCTCCACCGTGAGGCTCTCGTCTCACTTCGCTTCAAAGCAGGTTTGCTTCAGAGAAGTTATGTCGCATTAAGCCCAGAAGATGTTCCGGACGTCCAGACAATAAAGTTCTTCGCTTTATGGGATGAATTTAACTCCCAATCGACTTAACATGTGTACATCGAAACGACTTTGACTTGTATCGAAACGACCCTGTATCGAAACATATTCAAAAGAGAGGAATGGTTATGAAACAAGCAAAGATGCCAAGACTTACTTTGGCCTGAGGTCCACAACCGTGCACAATCTTTTGCTTTTCGTTCATACACTATGCATGAGTTACCTAATCAAAACATTTCTATTGGTTAGTTCCTCGGTCAGTAGTAAATAACTATTGTGTTTCACTGTGCATGGTCAAGGCCCAAAAGAGAACAAGAACATACAACAAGAGTTTTGTCGAGTTTCGTTACCATTTATTCCCTATTGACTATAATCGAAACGACCGGATACCTTTGCAATTAATGCAGTGGCTTTCGCAACCTAAATACTGCGGTTCGTACAATTCAGAAGGCGGCTGATTGTGGATCATTGCGGTGAGTATGCAACATTGTCGACTGTTGGAATTTTGCAATAGTTGGCGGCTCCGTAAAGGTGAATTGCATTCCTCATCGAGACTTGGATCTTGGCTTCATCAGTTACAATAACAATACTGCGAAGAAAGGAAGAGACACGTGAGTAATGCCAGTGAATATTGTTTCGCTATTGACAAACTAAGCAGGGGCGTAGGCAGCCATGTTTTTCCATTTAAGCGCGAATTGAACAGCGTAAGTCTTATATCAAATTTTTCCAATTTCCAAACATAAAGAGTCAACTGAATTTTCAAAGTTCTGCTTTGTTAATGACCTTTTCAGCATTTTCCATGTATAAGGTTGAAAGTATTTTTCGGATACTAAAAAACGTATCTACAGAAATTTTTGTTGAGCCCGTCCTTAACGACTTTTAAAAACGTTAATATTTATGAAAACATAACCGCAAATTGTCAACAAAACTACTATCGCGCTCAGTGTTTCTAGTCCTTTAGGTTTCCATCTGTTGTACAATCATACACGGTTCGCACTCGCAGTTTTATTAACACACTTCGCCCTTTTACAAGGCGGCACAGAGCGAGCTTCAGTCGCGTGTTCTGCGGAAGTAACAGACCACAGTTTCTCTTAGCCTGGGCGTAGATCTGCAAGTATTCCACGTCATGATAAAACTCATTCCTGGCTGAAGTCTTTAAACCGGATTTAGCAGTTTTCGAGGTTTGGAGCAAGCTGGTTATTCCGTTATTGTACATTAAATGAAACAATTTTTTATAACTCGTATTAACAATGATTTAGTAATACATAGACAGATAAAAATAAGCATATAATCTCCCGACGTTTCGGCGACTTCATGACGTCATTATCAAGGGTACAATGAGAACAAAATTAACAAATGCGAGTTTAAGAGTTACAACTGATTTACACTGAAGCGGAGGTGGCTACACAAATACTTGAGCACGGATAGAATCCGTTTGCACGTTCAAACTAGGTGTTAATTGTTTGATGTAAAGCATCTCGTTGACAAGACAATCGAATTTGTTCATGCAGTTCTTGAGAATTTTGAAACAGCTAAGAAATGCATGAACAAATTCGATTGCCTTGTCAACGAGATGCTTTACATCAAACAATTAACACCTAGTTTGAACGTGCAAACGGATTCTATCCTTGCTAAAGTATTTGTGTAGCCACCTCCGCTATGTAAATCAGTTGTAACTCTTGAACTCGCATTTGTTAATTTTGTTCTCATTTGTACCCTTGATATTGACGTCATGAAGTCGCCGAAACGTCGGGAGATTATATCGCTTATTTTTACCAGTGTAATTTTTATAACCGAAAATAAAGTATGAACTTCTCACCCGTCTACCTCCTTATCAGCTGATAACGTTTGCCTCCTCCCTTGATTATTCTAGATCTAATGATGAAACCTCATCTGATAACTGTGTCACTGTGACATCCCTTCAAAAGCCTGCAGTACACGAAATTAATTTGTAGCAAGCACTCTACTTAATATTATTATTCCTCTGTTTTCACCACGATCTTAAAAGTTGATTACTTAACTTGAAAACGTGTTTCAGTTAATGGAGCTGTCGATTTTTACCACTGAACCAATTCCTCTTTCATAAGCTAGTATCCTGTTTATTTAAAGGGCCACAAAGCTTAATGTTTCCGCCAGGCCCATATCCCCTTAAAAGATAACTAATTATATCTCAGTCAGAAGATAAGCGACCGTAAACAACCTCTGAGCAATACGTACATTTTGATTACTTTGATCAGGTCAGCCATCACTGATTTAATGACCATTTAGGAAAGTTTATCTTTCGTCAACCTTCTATGCAAACATTTGGGTGTTCGGCAGCTTGGGACGTGTAATTGTAACTACGTACAAGGAAATATTTTCCATTGAATTCCATAGTCAGCAGTGTAATTTCTCCAGCTTTTATTTTAAGCCTCAATAGTGCAAGTGCGCCTCAATAGTAAATTTAAATTCACTGTACACCTACAAATGAGCATGTCAATGTCAAGAAGCTTCATCACAGGCAGGATGTCTTAAGAAAATAAAAGGTCAAAGTGTCGAAAGGAAGATGGTTGTTATCAAACTAAGCGGAATTGCGTTTGCTTTCTCTCTTGGTGTGGTTTTGCGGGATATTTATTCCAATCTGTGGTATTGCGATTTTAGCTTTCAGATTTTATTCTGTAGACAGCTGATTCAGCACGAATTTCGACCAAAAAATGGCCTGTGGGTGTTCCGGGGTCGTATTCGGAATGTTTAAGCTTAAAAAAGGAATCTTGACAAACCTGAATTTCTGAGGAAGGCATCAAGCAAATCTAAACTACACTTTCGTTATTTTCGTCAATTTCGATGTGGTATTGCCGGTCTTTACTTTTTCCTACGCGATTTTGCGTTTTATAGACCTCCCTTACGCCTCGCACTATTTCAGGGTTAACAACATCAATTTTTCCACGTTGAGGGTAAATAAAATACGCCTCATGAATGTACTGTAATACGAAGCTGGATCTCAGTATGTTTAAATCTCGGTGAACATTCTTTCCTTTCCTTGCGCACAGTTGTAGTGCCGTTTCAAAACCCTACGACCCTAACGGCTTGGGGTGCCATTTCAATAACCTTAAAAATTTTAGCTAGTTCGGCGGTATTTCGAGCAAGTGCAGACATTAGTCTCTTTTCTGAAAAGGAAGGCTTGCTCTTTTGACTTTGCCCAAGGTTAGCGGGAAACCACCCAGCTAGCTGACTTCCTCATATTTGTCTCGGCAATCTTTAGCTCTTAATAAATGTCGGTAACATAAATGAAAGATATCATTGCATACTGATAGTCGATATCAACGCGGAAAGCTTCAGAGCAACGAAGAAACGTGCACGAAAACATAACATCCAACTCTCTACCGGTTTTCCTCGTGTCGCTGTTGTGGAGTCCAGGTAAGAAACGAGCTAGAAGTGTACGATTGACTTGACTGGACAATATTTTTTTTATCAAAATTAACATTAGAAAACATTGAACAAGTTGTTAGGGTAAGCGAGGTTTCGTGTTTCCCTGTGATTCCTGACCGTTCACGACAAATTGTTTAAAAAACTATTATGGCGGTCAGTGCATTCTTCAAGTCTTTTAGTTTTCTGTCTGTTGTACAATCATACACGGTTCGCGCTCCACTCTACAATTAACCCACGTCATTGATCAAAATCTACTTTAAACGCGATTTAGAAGCTTTTAAAGTGTGGAGCAAGCTGGTTAATGCGTTATTGCACATAAAATGACACAAATTTTATAGCAGAGAATAAATTAAAGTTGCTTCGCAATTAATCTAGCTTCATTATTAGCGTCAGCTGATAACACTTGCCTCGCCCTTGATTATTCTAGATATATAACGATCGATGAAACCCCATCTGATAAATGAGCATTATGGCAGCCGTCTAGAAGACTGACGTTGAAAAGATTTGAAACAAGCACTATACTTTATTTTATTATCTCTTCATCTAGTTTTTCCACGTTCTACTAATGTTGATTACTTTTACGGAAGGCGTTTTCACTTCAGAATTTTTGCAGCCACTTTTTTTTCACAGAAGAGCTCGTCCCGCTTTAAACCCCACATTGATAATTAATTGATCATTTGTTAATCGCCTCCTTAGAAGGCTTCCTGTTTATTTAAAGCGCCACAAAGATTACTGTCTCCGCTAGGCACATATCTCCTCTAAAAGTTAATTAAGTAAAGATCATAACCTAATGTTATCGAACTGTCAGTCAAAAGATTTGCGACTGTGAACAACTTCTGAGCAATATCATTTGACTTTTTTCATCAGTGTATTAATCATTTGTTAACGATTCATTCTAAATCCAGGTCAGCCATATTAAAGTTTATGACCTTTTTAGGAAAACTCCTTTTTCATCAACCTTCTGCACCAATGCAACATTCGGTCAGCTTGTTATCTTTGCATTTGATTGGACATCATCCTGTTTGTGAAAACCGGCTGAAGCACACGCCAGATGATTGCTATCAAGTTGTCAAGAAGAACTCTCTCTCTTGCCAAGCTCACAAGTTTAGAAATTAAGAAGTCAAGTTTAACTTAAAAATGAAATACCAAGCCGTTTCCGGCCTGCACTGCACTCTGTTTTTATAAGAATCTTTTCATCTATAAGACTGTATTGAAGCTGAAGGTTTGCGAAGTTAAGAATATACCAAACGCTGATGTTTTGCTGACAACTTTTTGCTGATTGATCGAAATCAAATTACAGTAAATCAAATTATGTCCTTGATAAAACCTTCTTTTCATGTTGAAAGTATGGTAATTGTTTTTTTTCAGAGAACTTTCGGATTGAACGACTTGCCCTGCAAGGCTGTTAAGAGTTTCCGCCATGCCTGAGTCGTATTTGAAATTTTTGCACATGTTGAGGCGAGAGTGGCGGTCGGGTTTGCTTGAAAAGTGCAGGACGCCAACGGGGTTTATCAACTCCGATATTATGATTTTGTATTTAAGGTAATCAAGAAATTTCAGATTGTTAAGGCCGATTTAGCCGGTACGACTTTGTCGCACGCGACAAGTTTACGACAGGCCTACGACATGAATTGTTTCGTGTAAATCAAACCTACAACTCGCTTACGACTGTTGTGTACGTCAAAAAAATTGTCGTAGGATTTTTAAAACATGTTTTAAAACGCTGCGACAATCGTAGCCAAACTCTATAGAACATATGCATTTTGTGACAAATTTCTACTGAGTAGGGGACGTAGGAGAAATTCTTGCGTCAAAATGGCGGACGAAGTTGTTGTTGACTGGTTCACATGAAGTTGTTTCTCGAAAAGTACGGAGCGGATTAAAGCGAAAAACATCTCGTTAGAAAGTTTTTTCAAAGCGCAGGACAGCTAAAATATTTGTTTATGTTTGTTAGAACTTTTTCGCTCCGTAAATTCCGGTGCGAACTTCTGCATATTTAATTTTGTAAGTGAAAATGTCGTACGCGTGTAAATGGTCCCAAGTCATATCGTAGGCTTGTCGTAAGCTTGCCGCATGCGTCAAAGTCGTATCGTGTAAATCGGCCCTTAACTGACAAAGTATTTTAAAACGAAAACTGAAAGATAAAATTGCCTTTCAACAGTTAATCTTTCCGCTTCAGTTCACGCTGATAACGACGATAAGTTGTTTAAAATCCATTTATATTATGGTTCGGGAACTATTTTAACGGCCGCAACACTAGCTCAACTTAGCAGGGAAGAATCGCAGAATTTAAAATTCCAAAAAGGTGGCCACACAGACTAAGTAACCGGTTATGTCTCAAATGGTGTGATAATTTGGCATAAGGAACTTCGCACATAGTTTTTCTAAGTTACGGAGTTTCTTTTTTGTGAAATCCTGTGGATCGTGTTCATAAAGGTCAAAGAAACTTGTACAAAATTGCAACTTCCGCAATTCCATTTCTGCCTAGCGGCGACATGAAGCTTCCATCTGCTCTAACAAAACACTTGTTGGATGATGTTAATTGTTACAGACAATTAATGAGGCATTCCTTTCTTATAAAAACAAAAACCTTGTAAGTCATCTGCTTAGAAATTCAGTTTGGACTTCTTTCGAATCGACTGATTTTAAATTGCAGTGAAGGCATCCATACGTGACATGAATAAGGTTAGCGAACCGGCTCTGATTAGCGTTCATGGAACAATATAATTTAGTCTTCTACTTCCCGCAAGTATGAAAGTACATGTAAAACTGACAAAGACTGAACTATCTATGGCGAAACTTTCAGAAAATTTGACGCACTACCAGTCAGCTTTTAGACTTGTTAACTAGATTATGGTTGTTTTAGATCTTTTACTGTTAATGATGAACGGCAGATTTATATAATTAATAACATATTTTGAGGACTAAGGATGACCACGGCATGCAACTGAAAACTTACACTCTGCAGTTAGTCACCTAGGCCGACAATAAATTTAACTGAAGTTATGTCCATAAACAATGGGAAAATCCAAAATAAAACCCCGATTTTTCTTTTTTTTTTTACATGTACCTTCCACTTGAGTGCAATTGTAAAATATTCCGTCAACGTGATCTTGAAATCAATCCAAATTAAGAGACTGTCTCTGTAAAATCCGACCACTGATTTTACTTCGAAAATTCGATTATTATCATAAGCTGGAATTTTAAAGCCCTTACCTAGTCATTTGATTAAAAATTGTAATTGAATTTTCCTACGCTTAATTGAAGTTCGGTGGGCTCGACAGAAGTTGCATGCCTGCCGAAACTGGAAAAACTGAGCACATATTGCCGACGCTCTAAAAAAAATAATATTCGTTCAAAAGTCCAATATTTTCTACCCGTTAAATCGAGTTTTGAACCAAACGCGAAAATAGCGCTACTTTAAAGGCACGTTTTAAAAATGTGGCACCTGTTTGAAACCGTGCTAAACTACATGAATAGAAAGTATAAATGACCCTTATAAATTTAAAACAACACAACGCATACGCCAGGAATCGTGTGGTAACATGGACGAACAGACGGAGCACTGCTAATTCTAATTAACCTTTTTTAATTTTATTATTTGTTAGGAAAAATTGTAAAATGCAGTGAAAATAAACGGACAAAAGTTCGACGACTTGCCAAATGACTTAAAATCCAATTAGAATTTCAATGTAGAAATTATGAAATGTGTGTTGTCCCGTAACTCGAATTAGCGCGACCACTTTATTTGCGAAAACCCCTTAGCTCTCTGGCACTGAAAAATTCGTTTTATTTTGCCTGTTTGGTAGCGATTTCAACTAGTGTATTTGTGTTATTTTAATCCATTTACAATACCTTTCACTTAAGACCATCAGTTACTAATTACTCGTTTCAATCAGTATCTGGATATTCAAGGTTGCAGTGAGATTCCAAGGACCCTTAACTTATTAATTCAAGCGTGTCTGCTAGAAACCGTTTGTCTTTGCCGAAGGAAAGTTATTTTCAAAGACTGCTAATCCTCGGAAAATTGATTTAAAGGAAATTACCTACTTTTGAAAGCTCGTAATTGTACATCTTCATGAGAAAAAGATTGTTTTTGCCAAGTCCTTTACACGTGAATCTTTGTTGCCATCTTTGTTTGAAATTGAATGGCTTTAAATTGGTAAATTTTGATAAATTAAA
>JAHPZR010005288.1:0-20757 GCA_019787425.1 Platygyra sinensis
TAAGTGACCCAATTGTTTGCAATTCAGGGTCATGCAGAAACTTAATGAGATCCTCCAACGCTTGTGCTCGTCCTTGCTCAACAACACACAAGGCCTGCTCAGTCCTTTGAAGCCTTAACAAACTTATCTAAAAAGCCGTGTAAGCAATATGGTGGCTATTACGAAACGATATTTTCCAGTCATCCTTCGACTGAAGGAGAGCCCTCGTGTAATTGATCAATTTTACACTGGATCGGTAATAATCAAGAGCTACTTGCAAATTATCTGACAATTCGAAGGCAAGTCCTAAATTATTGCAAGCACATCCCTCTCCTGCCCTGTTCCCCAGTTCTTTGGCAATGATAAGATCTTGGTTGTGGTACTTTACGGCTTGTTTAAAATCACCAAGAATTTGGTAACAATTGCTAAGATTGCCATAAGCATCCCCCTCTGCTACCCTGTCCCCCAATTCTTTGGCAATTCTAAGACATTGGTTGTGGTACTTTAAGGCTTGTTTAAAATCACCCAAACTCTTGAAATCGATGCCAAGATTGCCATAAGCACGTCCCTCTCTTGCCCTGTTCCCAAGTCTTTTGGCAATGCTAAGGGCTTGGTTGTGGTACTTTACGGCTTGTTTAAAATCACCCAGATTGTGGCAAGCATTGCCAAAATTGCCATAAGCACCTCCCTCTCCTGCCCTGTCCCCCAGTTCTTTGGCAATGCAGAGATCTTGGTTGTGGTACTTTACGGCTTGTTTAAAATCACCCAGATTGCGGTAAGCATTGCCAAGATTGCCATAGGCACGCGCCTCTCCTGCCCTGTTTCCCAGTTCTCTGGCAATGCTAAGATCCTGGTTGTGGTACTTTACGGCTTGTTTAAAATCACCCAGACTTGCGTAGGTAATGCCAAGATTGCAATAGGCACTCCCCTCTCCTGCCCTGTCCCACAGTTCTTTGGCAATACTAAGATGATGGTTGTGGTACTTTACGCCTTGTTTAAAATCACCCAGACTTTGGTAAGCACTGCAAAGATTGCCACAGGCACGCCCCTCTCCTGCCTTGTCCCCCAGTTCTTTGGCAATGCTAAGATGTTGGTTGTGGTACATTATGGCTTGTTTAAAATCACCCAGACTTTGGAAAGCATTGCCAAGATTGCCATAAGCACTCCCCTCTCCTGCCCTGTCCCCCAGTTCTTTGGCAATGCTAAGATGTTGGTTGTGGTACAATATGGCTTGTTTAAAATCACCCAGACTTTGGAAAGCATTGCCAAGATTGCCATAAGCACTCCCCTCTCCTGCCCTGTCCCCCAGTTCTTTGGCAATGCTGAGATGTTGGTTGTGGTACTTTAGGGCTTGTTCAAAATCACCCAGACACTTGTAAGCAACGCCAAGATTGCCATAAGTAGCCCCCTCTCCTATCCTGTCCCTCAATTCTTTCGCAATGCTTAGAGCTTGGTTGTGGTACTTTAGGGCTTGCTTAAAATCGCCCAGACTGTGGTAGGCATTGCGAAGATTGCAATAGGCACGCTTCTCTCCTGCCCTGTTCCCCAGTTCTTTGGCAATGCTAAGATGTTGGGTGTGATACTTTACGGCTTGTTTTAAATCACCCAGTCTCCAGTAAGCAACGCCAAGATTGCCATAAGCACGTCCCTCTCCTGCTCTGTCCCCCAGTTCTTTGGCAATGTTAAGACGTTGGTTGTGGTACTTTACACCTTGTTTAAAATCACCCAGACCTTGGTAAGCACTGCCAAGATGGCCATAAGCACGTCCCTCTCCCGCCTTATTCCCCAATTCTTTAGCAATGCTAAGATCTTGGTTGTGGCTTTTTACAGCTTCTTTAAAATCACCCAGATTGTGGTAAGCAATGCCAAGATTGCTATAAGCACGTCCCTCTCCTTCCCAGTCCCCTAGTTCTCTGGCAATGCTAAGATGTTGGTTGTGGTACTTTACGGCTTGTTTAAAATCACCCAGACTGTGGTAAGCACTGCCAAGATTGCGACAGGCACGCCCCACTCCTGCCCTGTCCCCCAGTTCTTTGGCAATGCTAAGATGTTGGTTGTGGAAGCTTATGGCTTGTTCAAAGTCACCCAGTCTCCGGTAAGCAACGCCAAGATTGCCATAAACTTGTCCCTCTCCTGCCTTGTCCCCTTGTTCTTTGGCAATGCTAAGACATTGTTTGTGGTGGTTAATGTCTTCTTTAGGATTATTGTGACTGTCGTAAGCAAGTTCTTGGCCGCAGTCGTCAATACTTCTCTGTATCATTTTACGTACGTGTACTAATGTAACGTATTTTTTTAACTTGTGCTAGCTATACGCCTAGAAAATGTGAAATCACAAAAAACACATTATTTTTGGGTAGTTTCTTATAATAGTCTTACAGAATATTAGTGATATTTTATTGAGAATGTATATCAATTTATTTATAACTTCAAGAGTACTGGGCAGTGTTTCAAAATTGACAGTGGGGAAAAAGGGTGTTTAGAGTAAGTCAATATCAGTAAATGCCTTTAGTTTGTTTTTCCCGTCTCTCTGTTGACTCTCCTCCCTGCCCCCTTGTCCATCGCAGATCACTGATACATAGAGTGTAATATTCTGAACTTCGCTATCAACAGCAAGCGACTAAACCAAATATAGCCCAGAAAATCAATAGATGATAATTACATCTTTACTTTGGTCAGCATTACCCTGCGCTAAATATCACAATAAATATATGCATAATTCTGAGTTGGAGTTAAAACAAATGAACAACAGTAGAGGTTGAGGAATAAATGTGGGGAATATTTTAATGGAGATTGCCAATGAGGCCTAATAAGTAGGATACCACTGAAGTTGAAGCGGATTAGACTTAACCATGGCAAAAATAAAGATTTCAAATCAACTAGGAAATTTCGGCAGCCGGGAGGGTGAAACAATTCTCTAAGAGAACGCCGCATTATCCATGTGTGCGATGAATCTCGGCGCAAACAAAGTGCTAAAGGAAACAAAACCATTTCCTATTGAAGAAAGGCGCTGCCCGTATAAGACATGGCCGCATCAAGGTTTTCATCTGATGTGCTGTAATTGTTTTTGTAGGCGGATCCTGCAAGAACAAAATCGAAGGCAAAAGAGGCCGATTGCACTTGCAAGGGTCGCGCGAGAGAGATACATTGATTTTTATTTGGCCAGAAACAATTTCAATAGATGGCTTCGTTCGTGGAAAGTGGACGTCCCAGAAGGTTACCCGTACAAAGGCGGAGTGCAATTCGCGCGAGAAACAAAAACAACGTTTACTGTTTTGATCGAAAATGAGATACTACTTGTTAAGTTTTCAATAATCAGAGAAAATGAAACAATACTTGAATTATTATTTCTTTCAGAGACGCCCCGCTTCGATTTTCAACAAAAACAATGAAGCAAATATTAAAGATGTGTTCATATGCATTATCATCTTGGTGAAGTGAAAGGCGGGATAGAAGCATGGTCTCAAAGCGGGTCTGGCTAGGTGATAGAAGATATCTTGGAAGCGTTCGTTAATGTCGTTCTATACGAACCATTTCGTGGAGGAAGCTGCACGCAACTGCCTAAAAAGCTCTAAAATAAGAATGTGATCCTTAAAATACAAAAGAGAGACAACCAGTGCCTCAGATAATCAATTCGTGCAATTCCAGCACCAAGAGGTAAAAACCCGATAAAACCTGGGTTTTACAGATTGATAAATGCGAGTAGCAAAGTCCGAATCTTGCAATCAATGTGTTTGGATAAGAAAGGCAAAAAGCCGAATGCGAAGGGCAGCTTAAAAGGCCAGAAAGAAAAGAGCTGCCCAAGCACGAACAGAACAAGCTGGATTTTAAAAACTCTTACAAGCAGATGAAAGCGTCGTACGTGATATACGCTAACTTCTAGTGTTTGCTGAGAAACATCCAAGGCTGCGAACCGCCAAAAGACGGAAGATTCACAGTAAACACAGAGATGCATGAGCCATGCGAGTTCGCTTACAAAATTGTCAGAAGCGACGGAGAAACCTTTAGAACTGGCTCAATACACAGGGGAAAAGACTGCATACGTCTTTCTCGCAAAGAAGAAGAAAGGAGGATGCAGGCGTGGGGAAGAAAACGCGGCTAGTGATGACGCCTGAGGATTGGCAAAAACATAAAACGCGGCCGACTCCCACATCTGTAAAGAGAGCCTCGTCAAGGACGTGGTTTTACACTCTTTTTCTGTGCACCAACCCAATTCCGGCCGATGATTGGGGCCAGAGCCACAGAAGATGTTTCTAAGAAGCCCTCCAAAAATGGGAATCACAGGACCGCAAAGAGAAAGAAAAGAAAAATACAAAATAGACCGGTTGATAGCAAAATCCCCAAAAACTTGCCTGTTTTGTGCCAAGCCTTTACTGGCAAAAACAAAAAAAAAAACGCACAAAGACTTAGTGAAGGACCACTGCTATATCACACAAAAGTGCCGAGGGGCAGCGCATAATGAGTGCAACTTCAAGCTGAAATTGAATGCAAAAACGGTGCCAATCCCGGTTGTATTTCATAACCTGAAAGGCTATGATGACCATCTGCTGATGGAGGCAATGTCGAGAGGGCGGGGGAAATAAAATTCCTTCCAAACAACAGGGAAAAATATATTTCATTCTCACTGGTAAATCTCAGATACATCGACAGCGTGAATTTTCTGCTGAGCAGCCTGGACTCGCTGCTGAAAGGAATCGACCTTAAGTCGTTCACGATCACGCAAAAAAACGTACCAAGACGAAGAAAAGCGGCGGTTTTTCTTGAAGAAGGGATTTACCCGTGCGATTACATGGATTCTTTTCAAAGGTTCAGTGAGACGAAGCTTCCGCAGAGAAGGCGTTTACTCAGAGGCGAATGGCAAGAGAATCATGGAAGAAGGACACGAGGACGCGCAGAATGTCTGAGCGATGTTCGTGTGCGAGACGCTGGGAGACTACCACAATCTTTACGTGGCCACGGACGTGCTGCTGTTGGCGGATGTCTTCAAAAACTTCAGCCGGAAAGTTTATCCGGACAAATAAGGGCTGGATCCGGCGCATAACTTTAGCTTCCTGGGCTTGATCTGGTACGCTCCTCTGAAAAAGCCTAGAGTGGAGCTTGGGCTCTTGAGAGATCAGGGCATGAACCTTATCATCGAGAGATAAGAGATGAAAAACGGCATCTCCATGATAAGCAGACACTACGCAAAGGCGAGCAACTCGCTGGCCGAAGGATATGATACGAGCAAACCTAAAAAATTACATAATCTACCTAGACGTTAGCAAGCTGTACAGATCGGCGATGAGGTTGTCGCGACCGAAAAACGGCTTCAAGCAGAAGTGCGTGATGCACACGGAAGGGCAGATCGTGAAAATGGAAGAACAATCCAAGAAGGGGTGGATAGTGGAGCTAAACTTAGAGCATGACGCCCAAAACAGCTACCCACTCGCGACAGAGAAAAAGGTAGTAAAAATTGAGCAGATGTCAGGCTACCAAAAGCATCTAATGGCAGAGTGAATCTGGACCCGCCGAACAGCAAGACGCTGATGCTGACCCTACGTGTGACGTTACGCGGCGCGGCACAAAAGAAGACAATACCCTTGTCGGTGGTGCTCGGAGGCCGTTCTTGCCTAGCCCATGCTAGGACTTTTTCCCGCCGCAGACAAGGCGGCTTTCATTCAAAGTTAACCTCTGGGAACGAGGTTTGAGGTCCCGGGGGATGTAGCTCTGAGCACCTCTAGTCATCTACTGGGCCGGGGCTGGGGCCCGTTTCTCGAAGCTCCCGGTAACTACCGGGCCCGTTAAGCTGTTTTGTTTTTCGTTCCAGATGGAAGTTTCAAAAGGTTTGAAAATTGTACATTCAAGTTATCAGCTAAAGAAACTAAATGGCATTCATTGGAGGTCAGAACACACCCTACTTTTCTTGAGACTTTGATTTCAAAATATGATTCCGGGCCCGTTAAGTTACCTGGTCTTTCGAGAAACGGGCCCCTGGTCCTTCCGGGGTTTGTCGCCGTAAACAGCGTCACCCCACTACCCCTTACGAGTGCCAGCACGTTCCATGTAAGGAATTAGGGGTGGCCATTCCCCACATCTAAAGGCACTACCGTTTGCTCGCTATTTCACTTTACAAAGCGAATGGGCCATATATGACACAAAGTCTTTTTTCTTAAGCATATGGGCAGTTTTTTTCGATACGTAACAAGCGACAGTCTACAATTAGCAGACGGGATTTAACATTCACAGTAATTTGTACGTACTTACAATCGGTCTGTGTTAAATCTCAGATATCTTACGTCTTTGAAGTCCTCTCGTTTCGTTTGCAAATGCTAGCCAATGCTATAAGCGGAAATTGCAAATCAACTGAAACTGAAAATAAAATATGCAAGTAAAGCGTTATGCAAATGACTGGCTACAACTTGAATGATTTGTGGTCACGAGATGAGCGGTGGGTAAAACGGGGAAAATGGAACATCCCGGAACATTCTTGAACATCCCTGAACACCGAATAAGTATGATAATTAGTACAGGTAATCATACGGTTTCAGTTCAATTTGGAATTAATTTGCACTTGTGAGTTTTTCAAAAAGCTGAAATTGCACTAACTGCTTCGGCGAGTGCCATTTCAACTTTTTGAAAACCTCACAAGAGCAAATTAATTCCAAATTGAACTCGAAACCGCATAATTACTTATTAATAATACAAACATGAAAAAATTCGCTCGAAAAAAGTGCCGGAAGATGTTTCTTGAAGCCATTTTTTCGCATTCGAGAAAACTTTTTTCAGAGTTTCTGTACAAAATGTTTGTCATTGCTCTACATGAGATCATTAGCCTACAAAATTTCTCATTGTCTTTCTGCAAATCATAATCCAGAATTACGATTTGTAATTTGCACTGATGTTACACTTTTGCACCGGTGTTACAATTTATGCATTGGTGTTAGACTTGAACTGCACTGCTCTCAGCCAATCAGAATGGAGTAATTTTTTCATGGGTATGGCCTTGTATACGGCGGCTGAGCCCGCAGTACGAGCGGCAGTCAAAACTTAGCTGTCCTACCGAAACGACACGATAACAGCCTTTTTCTTCGCAGGTAACAAAAATAGAGACAATGCTAAAGTTGCTTTGGTTTCTTCTAATACTTAACTCAAGAATTCCGGGTTTAATTTGACGAGAAACAGGATATTTTGTTCAAAATAAGACAACTATTACCCTACCTGGCGACACTCGACGAACTACGAGCGAGTTGCCATGCCGGACGCCGGCGACTCAGATTTGGCGCCAAATTAGAAGCTTGGAGACACAAACTTCTTCATATTTTTCTCATTTTAAGACTGATAGGGCTTTGACAATTGTAAATTCCCTTTTCGTGAATATTTAGTGCCGTCTCCAGCGACAAAAGTTGGCTGGCTTCAATGCCTTTCTTGTAAACTTACATTGACGTCAGGACAGTAAATTTTTTCCCGCCTGCTCTATCCTGATTGGTCAATTCAAATTTCCCGCGCGCCGACCGTATGCAAGGATTATCATAAAGAAAATATGTAAAAGTGCATTTTGAAAAATAAAATAAACAAAACTACTACTAGACTTTTATCAGTTCGAAATATGAAAAGATTGAGATTTCTGAGGGTAGGGGAGTCGGTAGGGGAGGGCTAGGGAGAGATGGGTATTTGTTCAACTGACCACCATGAATGCAGGCTCTTTTTCTTTCTCGCCTATTGCGTCACGTGGCTTTAGAGCACTGTTTTTCGGCACAAACATGGACGATTCGACGATGAATGCCAGGTAGTTTATAGTGTTTCAAGCGGTAAAATATAATAAGCACTAACTTGTACTGGACAAAACATTTTCCAGAAAAGGCATTAAACTGTCACCCTGCAAGGAGAGCCTTTTCTTGAGGCACATGTGGCTACTTGTAACAGACATTACATGAGACAATACCAAAAGTTTTGACCAGCGACCCTGCGAGACAGCTCGTCGCCAAAGGCTTTTAAATTTTGTGTTTTATTTGTTTACACGGTCACCAGAGCTCGAGCAGTCCGAAATAGTTTAGACAAGACACTCTATGAGCTTTAATGCCTAAGTCAGAGTGTCTTTTTCTATCGTATGGAGAAACTACTTCTTCATGAGCAATCGTTTATAAGCACAACTTTGAATTGACGTAATGAGTTGAATAAAGAAATCACACTCATGTACCAATATTTTTCGGTCTGATTAAAGAGTTCGAATGCCACCACCTTGGTTTTCTATGAACAACGAAATGATCTGGAAAGACAGTCACGTGATTAAACTGATGGCGAGCCTGACTGAAAGGAATGGGTTAGTTTTCTAGATAGTGAGTCTTCACTCACTGCAGTCATTTTCATCTTTTTCTTTCTTTTTTGTCTTGTAAAAATGTTTTGTTATTCTTTTTTTATTTTCTGAAATGTTCCTGGCTTCATCGACGGCCTAAATGAAATGTACTGTTACAAAATTTGATCAGGCCTGATCTAATCATATCCCACTATTATAAAATTCTTGTGATTTACACCCAAAGTTATACATGTTTGTTTATCCGCAGAAAATGCACATCAGAGGTTAGGCTTAATTCGGCTTGTTGTGATTTCTTGACTCGTTTTGTTAGCTTTGTAACAGTTGGCTTAATACAATGATAAGAACGGAACGGTCAAAGACCTGTAACTTACTCGATTTTGAAAGACAAACGAGACTCAAGTACTGAAGCGTACGAATTCAAAGACTCTGTTTCTTCTTATTGTCGTCATTCGTGAAATACATCGACCTTGAACAAATTTTGCTCACAAACAACAGCTGTGTTTTGAAAATTATACCTCTCATGGTGAAACTCTACACAAAATAGCACTTAAATTCGACATTCCAAATTCTTCACGACAGCAGTCAGACAGGTTTATTCTAAGAGAATGAAATATGTTGGCGAAACGTTACTAAAATTCCGATATTCCGAATAATGAACGACTTTATTAGCAGCAGAGCAGACTGGGAAAACACAAGGGTCAACTAGACATCTAAAATTTCGTTTCACTAAAAATAGCATCCTGTAAAAACGAGAACTTATTTCCTTTCTTTTCATTGTGTATTGTGTAATGCTTCTCTACAATTTAGCAAAGAAAAAAAATGGCTTGAGTTCAGGAATATTAAGTGTGAGCTTATAGTCCTGTATAACGTAAGAGAATCCGGCGTTGCTCTTAGCAGTATAATTTGTAAACAACGATGCATTGTTTCACAATCCTTCGCATTGATTTACATGCGGCAGTGATCAAATCAGATGTTTCTCCAAAAGAGCAAGACAGAAATTGAAGATGCTGTTTAATTGAACTACAAGAACGATCACCAAAGGAAAGATGTCGACATTGAAACAAATAAATTCTTCCAACCATAACAAAGGTATGGAGACAGGTATAATGGGTCTTTGTTCAGCAAATAGTGATCATGGAAGGTTTCTTTTATGTGTTACGGATAATGGAAATCAAATCAAACATGGGGAATCCACTTGCACCGGATCAGAGAAAGACCTAATTAGAGGTTTGCCTACTACTGTAAACTCCAAAATGATATATAGAAGACTGGAAGTTTTCAGTCAGTTGCCAGACACACAAAAATACTGGGTGACTTGTCAGTGTACTTGCAAATTGGTCGTGTTACATCTCAGGACGTCTCAAACCAACTGCATTTGAAAGATATAAATGATATCAACTTTTACCCAACGGGTTTGTTCCATCCAGCACGTTCTTCATCACTATCGGATTAGTTAAATCTGTGGAGTTCTAGCAACAATCTATTAAAATTTGAGTCTTTTTTATGTCCTTTCGTTTCGTTTGGTAATGCTAGTCAATGCTCTGAGCGGAAATTGCAAATCAACGGAAACTGTAAGTAAACATATGCAAATAAAGGGTCATGCAACTGAACTGACAGCGATGGTCACGAGATGTCTGGATAAACGAAAAGGTCAACTTCTGTTAGGAGGGGGGAACAGGGGGTAAATCTCCCTTCTCCCTACTTTCTGAGCCAATTTCTCCCTCCTCCCTACTTTTTGAGCCAATTTCTCCCTCCTCCCTAAACGGTTACGTTTCTTTTTCTCCCTCCTCCCCACTTTTTCCCCCTATTTCTCCCTCCTCCCAACTTTTTTTGGGCCATTTCTCCCTCAAACTCTCCAGTGAATTGCTGTGTCTTGTCCCGCTTCTCGTATTACCGTCGTAACTTCCCATGGGATGTTTCGACGGTATTACAGAGGAGCGTGACAAGTCACAGCATTTCACTCTGTAGTTGAGTGGGAGAAATGGCCCAAAAAAAGTTGGGAGGAGGGAGAAATAGGGGGAAAAAGTGGGGAGGAGGGAGAAAAAGAAACGTAACCGTTTAGGGAGGAGGGAGAAATTGGCTCAAAAAGTAGGGAGGAGGGAGAAATTGGCTCAGAAAGTAGGGAGAAGGGAGATTTACCCCCTGTTCCCCCCTCCTAACAGAAGTTGACCTTTTCGTTTATCCAGACATCTCGTGACCATCGCTGTCAGTTCAGTTGCATGACCCTTTATTTGCATATGTTTACTTACAGTTTCCGTTGATTTGCAATTTCCGCTCAGAGCATTGACTAGCATTACCAAACGAAACGAAAGGACATAAAAAAGACTCAAATTTTAATAGATTGTTGCTAGAACTCCACAGATTTAACTAATCCGATAGTGATGAAGAACGTGCTGGATGGAACAAACCCGTTGGGTAAAAGTTGATATCATTTATATCTTTCAAATGCAGTTGGTTTGAGACGTCCTGAGATGTAACACGACCAATTTGCAAGTACACTGACAAGTCACCCAGTATTTTTGTGTGTCTGGCAACTGACTGAAAACTTCCAGTCTTCTATATATCATTTTGGAGTTTACAGTAGTAGGCAAACCTCTAATTAGGTCTTTCTCTGATCCGGTGCAAGTGGATTCCCCATGTTTGATTTGATTTCCATTATCCGTAACACATAAAAGAAACCTTCCATGATCACTATTTGCTGAACAAAGACCCATTATACCTGTCTCCATACCTTTGTTATGGTTGGAAGAATTTATTTGTTTCAATGTCGACATCTTTCCTTTGGTGATCGTTCTTGTAGTTCAATTAAACAGCATCTTCAATTTCTGTCTTGCTCTTTTGGAGAAACATCTGATTTGATCACTGCCGCATGTAAATCAATGCGAAGGATTGTGAAACAATGCATCGTTGTTTACAAATTATACTGCTAAGAGCAACGCCGGATTCTCTTACGTTATACAGGACTATAAGCTCACACTTAATATTCCTGAACTCAAGCCATTTTTTTTCTTTGCTAAATTGTAGAGAAGCATTACACAATACACAATGAAAAGAAAGGAAATAAGTTCTCGTTTTTACAGGATGCTATTTTTAGTGAAACGAAATTTTAGATGTCTAGTTGACCCTTGTGTTTTCCCAGTCTGCTCTGCTGCTAATAAAGTCGTTCATTATTCGGAATATCGGAATTTTAGTAACGTTTCGCCAACATATTTCATTCTCTTAGAATAAACCTGTCTGACTGCTGTCGTGAAGAATTTGGAATGTCGAATTTAAGTGCTATTTTGTGTAGAGTTTCACCATGAGAGGTATAATTTTCAAAACACAGCTGTTGTTTGTGAGCAAAATTTGTTCAAGGTCGATGTATTTCACGAATGACGACAATAAGAAGAAACAGAGTCTTTGAATTCGTACGCTTCAGTACTTGAGTCTCGTTTGTCTTTCAAAATCGAGTAAGTTACAGGTCTTTGACCGTTCCGTTCTTATCATTGTATTAAGCCAACTGTTACAAAGCTAACAAAACGAGTCAAGAAATCACAACAAGCCGAATTAAGCCTAACCTCTGATGTGCATTTTCTGCGGATAAACAAACATGTATAACTTTGGGTGTAAATCACAAGAATTTTATAATAGTGGGATATGATTAGATCAGGCCTGATCAAATTTTGTAACAGTACATTTCATTTAGGCCGTCGATGAAGCCAGGAACATTTCAGAAAATAAAAAAAGAATAACAAAACATTTTTACAAGACAAAAAAGAAAGAAAAAGATGAAAATGACTGCAGTGAGTGAAGACTCACTATCTAGAAAACTAACCCATTCCTTTCAGTCAGGCTCGCCATCAGTTTAATCACGTGACTGTCTTTCCAGATCATTTCGTTGTTCATAGAAAACCAAGGTGGTGGCATTCGAACTCTTTAATCAGACCGAAAAATATTGGTACATGAGTGTGATTTCTTTATTCAACTCATTACGTCAATTCAAAGTTGTGCTTATAAACGATTGCTCATGAAGAAGTAGTTTCTCCATACGATAGAAAAAGACACTCTGACTTAGGCATTAAAGCTCATAGAGTGTCTTGTCTAAACTATTTCGGACTGCTCGAGCTCTGGTGACCGTGTAAACAAATAAAACACAAAATTTAAAAGCCTTTGGCGACGAGCTGTCTCGCAGGGTCGCTGGTCAAAACTTTTGGTATTGTCTCATGTAATGTCTGTTACAAGTAGCCACATGTGCCTCAAGAAAAGGCTCTCCTTGCAGGGTGACAGTTTAATGCCTTTTCTGGAAAATGTTTTGTCCAGTACAAGTTAGTGCTTATTATATTTTACCGCTTGAAACACTATAAACTACCTGGCATTCATCGTCGAATCGTCCATGTTTGTGCCGAAAAACAGTGCTCTAAAGCCACGTGACGCAATAGGCGAGAAAGAAAAAGAGCCTGCATTCATGGTGGTCAGTTGAACAAATACCCATCTCTCCCTAGCCCTCCCCTACCGACTCCCCTACCCTCAGAAATCTCAATCTTTTCATATTTCGAACTGATAAAAGTCTAGTAGTAGTTTTGTTTATTTTATTTTTCAAAATGCACTTTTACATATTTTCTTTATGATAATCCTTGCATACGGTCGGCGCGCGGGAAATTTGAATTGACCAATCAGGATAGAGCAGGCGGGAAAAAATTTACTGTCCTGACGTCAATGTAAGTTTACAAGAAAGGCATTGAAGCCAGCCAACTTTTGTCGCTGGAGACGGCACTAAATATTCACGAAAAGGGAATTTACAATTGTCAAAGCCCTATCAGTCTTAAAATGAGAAAAATATGAAGAAGTTTGTGTCTCCAAGCTTCTAATTTGGCGCCAAATCTGAGTCGCCGGCGTCCGGCATGGCAACTCGCTCGTAGTTCGTCGAGTGTCGCCAGGTAGGGTAATAGTTGTCTTATTTTGAACAAAATATCCTGTTTCTCGTCAAATTAAACCCGGAATTCTTGAGTTAAGTATTAGAAGAAACCAAAGCAACTTTAGCATTGTCTCTATTTTTGTTACCTGCGAAGAAAAAGGCTGTTATCGTGTCGTTTCGGTAGGACAGCTAAGTTTTGACTGCCGCTCGTACTGCGGGCTCAGCCGCCGTATACAAGGCCATACCCATGAAAAAATTACTCCATTCTGATTGGCTGAGAGCAGTGCAGTTCAAGTCTAACACCAATGCATAAATTGTAACACCGGTGCAAAAGTGTAACATCAGTGCAAATTACAAATCGTAATTCTGGATTATGATTTGCAGAAAGACAATGAGAAATTTTGTAGGCTAATGATCTCATGTAGAGCAATGACAAACATTTTGTACAGAAACTCTGAAAAAAGTTTTCTCGAATGCGAAAAAATGGCTTCAAGAAACATCTTCCGGCACTTTTTTCGAGCGAATTTTTTCATGTTTGTATTATTAATAAGTAATTATGCGGTTTCGAGTTCAATTTGGAATTAATTTGCTCTTGTGAGGTTTTCAAAAAGTTGAAATGGCACTCGCCGAAGCAGTTAGTGCAATTTCAGCTTTTTGAAAAACTCACAAGTGCAAATTAATTCCAAATTGAACTGAAACCGTATGATTACCTGTACTAATTATCATACTTATTCGGTGTTCAGGGATGTTCAAGAATGTTCCGGGATGTTCCATTTTCCCCGTTTTACCCACCGCTCATCTCGTGACCACAAATCATTCAAGTTGTAGCCAGTCATTTGCATAACGCTTTACTTGCATATTTTATTTTCAGTTTCAGTTGATTTGCAATTTCCGCTTATAGCATTGGCTAGCATTTGCAAACGAAACGAGAGGACTTCAAAGACGTAAGATATCTGAGATTTAACACAGACCGATTGTAAGTACGTACAAATTACTGTGAATGTTAAATCCCGTCTGCTAATTGTAGACTGTCGCTTGTTACGTATCGAAAAAAACTGCCCATATGCTTAAGAAAAAAGACTTTGTGTCATATATGGCCCATTCGCTTTGTAAAGTGAAATAGCGAGCAAACGGTAGTGCCTTTAGATGTGGGGAATGGCCACCCCTAATTCCTTACATGGAACGTGCTGGCACTCGTAAGGGGTAGTGGGGTGACGCTGTTTACGGCGACAAACCCCGGAAGGACCAGGGGCCCGTTTCTCGAAAGACCAGGTAACTTAACGGGCCCGGAATCATATTTTGAAATCAAAGTCTCAAGAAAAGTAGGGTGTGTTCTGACCTCCAATGAATGCCATTTAGTTTCTTTAGCTGATAACTTGAATGTACAATTTTCAAACCTTTTGAAACTTCCATCTGGAACGAAAAACAAAACAGCTTAACGGGCCCGGTAGTTACCGGGAGCTTCGAGAAACGGGCCCCAGCCCCGGCCCAGTAGATGACTAGAGGTGCTCAGAGCTACATCCCCCGGGACCTCAAACCTCGTTCCCAGAGGTTAACTTTGAATGAAAGCCGCCTTGTCTGCGGCGGGAAAAAGTCCTAGCATGGGCTAGGCAAGAACGGCCTCCGAGCACCACCGACAAGGGTATTGTCTTCTTTTGTGCCGCGCCGCGTAACGTCACACGTAGGGTCAGCATCAGCGTCTTGCTGTTCGGCGGGTCCAGATTCACTCTGCCATTAGATGCTTTTGGTAGCCTGACATCTGCTCAATTTTTACTACCTTTTTCTCTGTCGCGAGTGGGTAGCTGTTTTGGGCGTCATGCTCTAAGTTTAGCTCCACTATCCACCCCTTCTTGGATTGTTCTTCCATTTTCACGATCTGCCCTTCCGTGTGCATCACGCACTTCTGCTTGAAGCCGTTTTTCGGTCGCGACAACCTCATCGCCGATCTGTACAGCTTGCTAACGTCTAGGTAGATTATGTAATTTTTTAGGTTTGCTCGTATCATATCCTTCGGCCAGCGAGTTGCTCGCCTTTGCGTAGTGTCTGCTTATCATGGAGATGCCGTTTTTCATCTCTTATCTCTCGATGATAAGGTTCATGCCCTGATCTCTCAAGAGCCCAAGCTCCACTCTAGGCTTTTTCAGAGGAGCGTACCAGATCAAGCCCAGGAAGCTAAAGTTATGCGCCGGATCCAGCCCTTATTTGTCCGGATAAACTTTCCGGCTGAAGTTTTTGAAGACATCCGCCAACAGCAGCACGTCCGTGGCCACGTAAAGATTGTGGTAGTCTCCCAGCGTCTCGCACACGAACATCGCTCAGACATTCTGCGCGTCCTCGTGTCCTTCTTCCATGATTCTCTTGCCATTCGCCTCTGAGTAAAACGCCTTCTCTGCGGAAGCTTCGTCTCACTGAACCTTTGAAAAGAATCCATGTAATCGCACGGGTAAATCCCTTCTTCAAGAAAAACCGCCGCTTTTCTTCGTCTTGGTACGTTTTTTTGCGTGATCGTGAACGACTTAAGGTCGATTCCTTTCAGCAGCGAGTCCAGGCTGCTCAGCAGAAAATTCACGCTGTCGATGTATCTGAGATTTACCAGTGAGAATGAAATATATTTTTCCCTGTTGTTTGGAAGGAATTTTATTTCCCCCGCCCTCTCGACATTGCCTCCATCAGCAGATGGTCATCATAGCCTTTCAGGTTATGAAATACAACCGGGATTGGCACCGTTTTTGCATTCAATTTCAGCTTGAAGTTGCACTCATTATGCGCTGCCCCTCGGCACTTTTGTGTGATATAGCAGTGGTCCTTCACTAAGTCTTTGTGCGTTTTTTTTTTTGTTTTTGCCAGTAAAGGCTTGGCACAAAACAGGCAAGTTTTTGGGGATTTTGCTATCAACCGGTCTATTTTGTATTTTTCTTTTCTTTCTCTTTGCGGTCCTGTGATTCCCATTTTTGGAGGGCTTCTTAGAAACATCTTCTGTGGCTCTGGCCCCAATCATCGGCCGGAATTGGGTTGGTGCACAGAAAAAGAGTGTAAAACCACGTCCTTGACGAGGCTCTCTTTACAGATGTGGGAGTCGGCCGCGTTTTATGTTTTTGCCAATCCTCAGGCGTCATCACTAGCCGCGTTTTCTTCCCCACGGCCTGCATCCTCCTTTCTTCTTCTTTGCGAGAAAGACGTATGCAGTCTTTTCCCCTGTGTATTGAGCCAGTTCTAAAGGTTTCTCCGTCGCTTCTGACAATTTTGTAAGCGAACTCGCATGGCTCATGCATCTCTGTGTTTACTGTGAATCTTCCGTCTTTTGGCGGTTCGCAGCCTTGGATGTTTCTCAGCAAACACTAGAAGTTAGCGTATATCACGTACGACGCTTTCATCTGCTTGTAAGAGTTTTTAAAATCCAGCTTGTTCTGTTCGTGCTTGGGCAGCTCTTTTCTTTCTGGCCTTTTAAGCTGCCCTTCGCATTCGGCTTTTTGCCTTTCTTATCCAAACACATTGATTGCAAGATTCGGACTTTGCTACTCGCATTTATCAATCTGTAAAACCCAGGTTTTATCGGGTTTTTACCTCTTGGTGCTGGAATTGCACGAATTGATTATCTGAGGCACTGGTTGTCTCTCTTTTGTATTTTAAGGATCACATTCTTATTTTAGAGCTTTTTAGGCAGTTGCGTGCAGCTTCCTCCACGAAATGGTTCGTATAGAACGACATTAACGAACGCTTCCAAGATATCTTCTATCACCTAGCCAGACCCGCTTTGAGACCATGCTTCTATCCCGCCTTTCACTTCACCAAGATGATAATGCATATGAACACATCTTTAATATTTGCTTCATTGTTTTTGTTGAAAATCGAAGCGGGGCGTCTCTGAAAGAAATAATAATTCAAGTATTGTTTCATTTTCTCTGATTATTGAAAACTTAACAAGTAGTATCTCATTTTCGATCAAAACAGTAAACGTTGTTTTTGTTTCTCGCGCGAATTGCACTCCGCCTTTGTACGGGTAACCTTCTGGGACGTCCACTTTCCACGAACGAAGCCATCTATTGAAATTGTTTCTTGGCCAAATAAAAATCAATGTATCTCTCTCGCGCGACCCTTGCAAGTGCAATCGGCCTCTTTTGCCTTCGATTTTGTTCTTGCAGGATCCGCCTACAAAACAATTACAGCACATCAGATGAAAACCTTGATGCGGCCATGTTCTTATACGGGCAGCGCCTTTCTTCAATAGGAAATGGTTTTTTTCCTTTAGCACTTTGTTTGCGCCGAATTCATCGCACACATGGATAATGCGGCGTTCTCTTAGAGAATTGTTTCACCCTCCCGGCTGCCGAAATTTCCTAGTTGATTTGAAATCTTTATTTTTTGCCCTGGTTGAGTCTAATCCGCTTCAACTTCAGTGGTATCCTACTTATTAGGCCTCATTGGGCATTTTCTTTCATAAATAATTTGCTCTTCAGACACATTGAACAAAGCGCGAGGTCAGCTTACTTTTTTGAAAATTATGTCCTCCCGCTACGATTTGAAATGCACAACCTCTGCGGAGGTGATTTATAGGCTGAGATATGACGCCATTCCTCGGCACATATGAGAAGCGACGGAGGGATTTCTAATAATCACCTGAGTAATTATACTAAATAATTAGATATCATTTAAGCAATAGACCACAAGTTTCTATGGTTTATAGGCTGATAAACCACGCGGGATGTTGGTAGAACACGAGAAGAATTTGTAAATCACGAGCCGCAGGCGATGTGATTTACGAATTCTTCGAGTGTTCTACCAACATCCCAAGTGGTTTATCAGCCTATAAACCATAGAAACTTGTGGTCTATTGCTTTTATATAATAATTCAGAAGACGCGCGATTTTTCCAAGGGTTTACCGGCACAATAAACCATAGCTGATTGGACCAGATCAAAACGCGCGCGCATTGATTTTGGATTTATTTGTATATAAATTATATATAGTGAGGATAAAAAGCAGTTTACCACAACGGATGAAACTCCCAGTAAGGAGGATCCAGTAGGATACGCGTGTCTCGTCCCGTAAATGCTGGAGATTGGTATAATAAAACGACGAAGAGACAAACCTCTTGACAGTTTCCAGTCGTTTAAGTCGACGTTTTTCGGGCCTTTCTTCGGCCTTCTTCACGATAGTTTAAAAGTTAAAAATTTCTACAAAAGCGATATACAATGGCTTGTGGTGGCAGAAGTTTACGGGCTTTTATATATAGTACACAGAAAATGGAAATTAAGGTTATCGTCCCCACCACAAGAAAAGGTCTTTAATATACAAACTTAGGGCCAAACAAAAAAACGAATTGAATAAAAAGGGAACAAACTGGACTAATCAGATAAATCGGGTTATTACGTAACAAAACTCCCCATTGAGGGCCTTCTGAAGGAATGTGCGGGTCAATGTTCCATAACAAGGTTCCTCAGAGAGGGCCCTAAACAATGTAATAGATTCCCAATCTGAAAGCCCCGAATGAAAAAACCAACCGCAAACATAACAGAATCATTGACCCCACCCATTCATTCAGAAGGCCCTCAATGGGGAGTTGTGTACGTAATAGACACGATTTGTATCTGATTAGTCCGGTTTGTTCGCTTTTTATCAATTGTTTTTTTGTTTTTTGTGTGTGCCTAGTTTGTAATTAAGACCTTTTCTTTTGTTACGTAACCTTAATTTTCCATTCTCGTGTGTACTAGATGAAAGCCCGTAAACTCTGCCACTCACAACCATTGATATAGCTCTTTTAAATTTTTAACTTTTTAAACTATCCGGAAGAAGGGCCGAAGGCCGAAACGTCGATGTAAACGCTTGGAACTGTCAAGAGTTTGTCTCTTCGTCGTGTTATTATAACCAATCTTAGATATATATATATATATATAATATTATATATATAATGATATATATAGATATATATAGATATAGTCATATATATATATAATATAGATATAGATATATATATCTCTGTCCCCTCAAAAGCAAATGCTTTGGAGATTTAAAACACTATGTTGCAAAAGAAATGAGCCAAAAACACATGGCAATTACAGAGGTGTCAGAACTCGGCCCCTGACACAAGCGGACATGTATACAACAGTGGAAATCATGCAGCCCTATGACCTCTTAAAATTTGCCATAGCACGATCTTACGGCTCTACTCTTCTTTAAATTCCTCCTTATAACACAACATGAAGTGCCCTTCATAAACACGAGTGAAGCGACAAAAAAGTCGAGTGACCCAACAGAGAACGGCAAATGACAAGTCACGAACCGTAGAAGTCGTGTAGGTTAGTCAACCCCATTTTAAACATCATTCCCCGAAATCAACTCTTTAACGGCTCTCTCCTGTTCTTCCTTCAGTATAATTTTTCTGCTTTCCCTGCGGATATTCGGAGAATCCAAAGCTTCCTTTATGCCGTGATTTCTTCGCATTCTCCATTGACTCTCCATTTACAAATTTGCCTATGAAAACAAACCTTTTCTCCTGGGAAAGATGAGAGGTATAGATTAACATTTGATTGACGTTTCAGTGCTCTCAGCAATCCGAAATTCGCGTGCACTGGTGAACGCATAATTCGTAAAAACCCACGAATTTGGCAGGCTGGGAATCACTGAACTCGACTCGACTCGAACGCACCTAAATAACTGAAAAGAATATCATCAAAATATCTGTCCAGGACCTTCTTAGGTATTTTCCATTTATCTTTTATTATAAACGTGTATCTTGTTCTAGTTCTCAGTCTCCCAATAACGGAGAGTTGTTATTTTACACTGTTACTTAAAATTATCTCCAAAACTCCGACACATACTTAAATTAGGTACTACAATAGTCTTTACAATGTAAAGTTAACCGCAGCCTCCTGAAATGTTCAAAGAATTATGCCGTTTGCTACTGAGACATTTGAGCTTTAAATAGCCCTGATAGGTCATGTGACAATATATGACCTCAGAAAATATATAAGGTTGATAAAATTCTTGTCTCTATGATATTCTAGAGATTATGTATGACTTAAAAAAGTTAGGCCACGTCCTTAATTTCTTCTTCCGTAAGCTTATAATTCGCTAATAAGTGTAATGAATCGATCCGAAACTGCTTTAGTATCAATGGTACAGATTAAATGGATTAGTACTTGTTTGCCTTGCACTAGAAGTTTCGTGAAAGGCTCAGTCGATATTTCGTATTCCTTGCGCAGTAAATCACTGGATCTAAAAACTGAATTGCTGAGCGCACGCGTTTATTATTTAAGACTCTCCAGCTAAAAAAGGCATCAGGCGAACTTAAAAAGGATCCCTAGAAAAAATCTAATATATATCATAGGTAAATAACCACACAAGACTACTCCAATGACAATTGGATGTAGTTCGTTAAAGCTTTCTTTCTCCTTTTGAAAACTTCGCCGTTTGCAGGCTGACTGGTGATGTTTGCTATCCGGTTTCCTAGCTTCGTAAAAACGTCAGCAATGCGGCAAAAAATTAAGCATAGGAAATGGGCCGGGAATATAGTCTCGAAAATGAAGAAAGTTCTTTAAACAATGAATGGCTTGTACAAAGGAAAATAAAAGTTGTGAGGCAAACCAAGAACCACG
>JAHPZR010005289.1:0-7500 GCA_019787425.1 Platygyra sinensis
GAAAACATTTTCTTTGACGTTGATATTGTCGTAAAAAACATAAAAACGTAAAAATCGAAATATGGTTTATCGTGGTCTGTACTCTTATCGACAACGAGAACGCGTCATTACTCTCTTCCCAAACATTTTTTTCGTATTGTTTCTCTATGTTGAGCGATTTTGCAAAAGTTTTTGAAAGGAAAGTCTGACGCGTACAAGTAGCTCATTTGCATAATGCAGCGCGTGCACTTTCAAGTCCGAGTCGGTGTTTTCAATTGTCAACAAATCTTGGCAAAGATTTCTTTCGTTATCTTTGATATTGTCGAAATAAAAAAAAAATCGAATGTGGTTTAGGGCGGCACTAGTGAAATTCCACTGATTTGGGATTAATTGACATGTTTTAATCAATCTGAATGCAGAAATTGTTGCTTGTATATTATCAGTCAGAAAATCGCGCCACAACCCAAATCTGGAAAATACTTCCAAATATGGTTTTTCCCCCGATTTGGGGGGAAAAAATGGCGACGTTCTGAGCATGGGCATGCAAGTTATCCTGGGGCAGGCGAAATTGACCCTGACCAGGGGATGGGACCATGGAGCAAAGTACATGGCCTGCCTTGAACTGTGCGCTCCTATCCCCTGGTCAGGGTCAATTTGTTAGCCCGGCACTCCACTCGGGCTTCGAATGTGTCCATGGTTGGACCCGACAGCATGATGTCTCTGCCCGGATGGCTAGCTTTCTTCGATGAAGAGCTTTGTAGCGTGCGCTGTGGAGATGAATTTGGCTTGGAATTTAACTGGAAGGGAGCGCTTAACCTTGTACTATAATTCTGCCGAGGAATTGGGGCGGCTGGCATGCTTGTAGTGTTTTTTTTCGCTTCGAGCGGGAGTCAATCCAGAATCGAGTGTGTAGCCTTTACTCTTTCTTAGGAGAGGAAACTCGAAAAGCGATAACTCGCTTAAAAGGCTACGGATCGCGCTGAAAAGCAAGATGACAATAGCAAAGACAACAAGGCATTGAGGTAAGTCATTTTTATTGAGAAAATATCAAAATTTCGGCTAAAATGTCTATTAATGTTTTTTCCCATACAAACCTTTGTAAATTCAAACCGTTGAAACATAACACCTCCAAATGCTGAAAGACCAGAGTCAGACAGAGTCACGTTTCGCGTAATGAAACTCGGTCGTTATGTAACAGTAGACGACGGCGATAACTATGTCACGGAACGATCGCATAATTTTAGATTAAAAAAAAAATAATAACTCCTCACAACGAGAGCTTGGGCCGCCTGTGATTTATAATGGTAATTGAACTGAGTGGAGTGCAATTTTGGTCTGAAATCATACGCGTGATTTCAAAATCGAACGAGCGCGCAGCGCGAGTTCGATTTGAAATCACAAGTATGATTTCAGGCCAAAATTGCACGACACGAAGTTCAATTACCACTTTATTAAATCCATTTTGAAATCGCACAATTTTATGGCCTTAAATTTTAGATTTTGATGCATTGTTCGAAGCCGAGCCGCGCAGGTTTGTTAGAAATAGCGGAACCGGAAATGCTTTGACATTCATTTAGTATGCAAAACGATGTCATGTGACGAAATCTCATTCAAGCATAACAAACAAACAAGTAGTTCTGAAGTGAGAACGAAAATAGTCTCTTTCATGCATCAAAGTTCGATTTTCTTCGCCTGAATCAATGATGGAAGACCTTCCTTTCTTTTGTGGTTGAGGCTGAGACTTCTCGTTGTCTTTAGAGAAGGAATTTGAGGGTGCAACCGGTGTAATTCTGCGATGGATAATTTTCTTTTGAGTTGTGAAACTCCCTCGACTGCACGATGCCCAGCTGTGGATAGTTTTCTCTTTTAAATACCGTTCAAAGGCACTCTGCATGATTTTACGAGATTCAGGCTCTTTAGTATCTCTGCTTCTTTTTGTGATCTCTGCCTACAACTTTATAGTTGGGACCTTGTCAAGTTCGTGCGGCGCCGTTTGTTTCAAGATATATATTTCAAGATGGCGTTCATTCACTGTTTTGTGGAGCGGGTCGAAAGACTACGTATGGTTATTCACAGCGATAGAGTTGAGCTCTTGTATTGCTTCGTTTGAAACTACCGCGAACCTGGAAACATGTACCTTCTTGCCTCAACCTTGTGTGTGTGTTCGGTTGTGTAGTGAAGGCAAAATAATTGAGTACTAACACCTCGGTCTCTTCTTTTGTGTACTATTTATCAATTTCGGGAGAGTTCATTTTTATTTCCCTCGCTGTCAGTCTACAAGGTAAGTTTTGTTTCCTTTACTAACTTGTTTTGAGATGCCCGCATCGATATCCTTCATGGTTTCGTAGTAATTGTTTATTCTTAACTGCTTTTCTGTTTGCAATTTTCGAAAATCGGGCTTCCTAATTTCGTGTACGTTTGGAAAATGTGGATTGCAGTAGCATGATTTATCAATAGCTTTCTTTGATGTTTCCTTCAGGTGATCATAACTGGAGTTATTTTGCTCACGCAAGCATTCGTCTTGTATTTCATTGTAGAAAACTAACATTAAACCGGCCCTGAACGTTTAGCGGGGATTGAAATAACCTGCGATCAGGCGTCCTTTCTTTTTCGCGGCGGGGAAGGTACGCCTGATACAATTACTTGACTATTTGTCTGTTGCTAGTCCAGAATCTGGACTTTTCTCTGATTGGTCAAGAAACAAAAGGTAATTATAGAACTAAGCCATGATTGGTTACTTGTGTGGCAGTGTGATTTCCGGTCAAAGAAATGTCGCGAGCTGATGGCGACTGATGAGGCGAGCAAAGAGAGTGAGTTTTTGTCAGCTTTAAATGCTTCTCTTGAGAGTTCTGTTCACAAAACTCTCAAAGATGGACAAATATAATGCTTTCATAGAATCGTATGCCATGGGAGATATGTTTTGGCCGTGCTACCGATGGACCATATGGGCAGTACAGCCAACGAAACATCAAAATTCAAGAACCACCATTGCTTTTTGTTGGCTTACAAAGAGGAACGGTACCTTAATGCACAAGGATAGCATTTCTTGTTCTGCCTCTGAAACTTACTCATTTACGAACGAAACAGGAGGATGCGTTTTACAAATTAACTATATTTTACATGGCCGTACTGTACAGTACTGTATGTAAATTTACGCTGTTCGTGCCTTGTGTAATTCCCGCCCACGAAGCGATTTCCGGTAATTCCGATTGATTCATTATCTGATGGCATCACCGACATTCTCGCTAACAGATGTTCTAATAAGGGGGCGGCAGACGAATACTCAAGTAGTTGTATCAGGCGTTCCTTCCCGCCGCGAAAAAAAAAGGACGCCTGATCGCAGGTTAGGATTGAAAGAGTCGTTGTCTGTCTTCCAAAATCACGTGATCGAAAGGAATTTTAGTGAGATGACTGGGCACTAAATCGGAGCTTTTTTGTACTTTTTATCAACCTCGGGAGAGTTTATTTTATTTCCCTCGCTGTCGGTCTCCAAGGTAAGTTTTGTTTCCTGTTTTAGCTTGTTTTGAGGTGCCTCAGTCTGTCTTCGTATCGATATCCTTCGTGGTTTCGTAGCAATTGTTTATTGTTAACTGCCTGTCTGTTTGCAATTGTTCAAAATCTGGTTTACTAATTTCGTTTATGTTTGGAAAATGTAGATTGTAGTTGCATTGTTTATCAATGGTTTTCTTTGATTTTTCCTTTAGGTGATCATAACGGGAGTTATTTTGCTCACGCAGGCACTTTTATTTTATTGAAGGAAGCTAAAATGTACTGAACGTTCGGCGGGGATTGCCCATACAGCTGTAAAAGGAGTCATTGTACCCTCGCAAGCCAATATTTATCGGCTTGACCCTTCGGTACGGGTAATGTGACACACATTTAAATATTGTTGTACTCTCGCAAGCAAACATTTTTATCGGCTTGATCTGATTGTTGTGGGCAGCATCACGTAGTGAGATACCCTGTCAGAGATTGTCAGAGGTTGTCAGAGATTGTCAGAAACGTATTATAATGTGTACTGTACCTGCATTGAACTAGTACTGTTAGAAATAGTGAACTCTCGCAAGACAATTTGATCACTGTTCGTGCTCGCAAAAATAAACACACTGCTTGCATGCTTTCAAATGATCGCAAAGACCATTCGATAATGCACCAGTCAATGTAAATCCCCGCACCCCCCCGGCCGGGACCAGTAGCGGGGCATTTGCGGAGAATTTTCCAATATTTGACGAGCGAAAGGGCCGCAGGTACAGTGGAACCTCGATTTAACGAACCTCTATTTAACGAAGTCCTCGATATAACGAACGATATTCTAGGTCCCGGCCAAAGTTACAGTAAAATGTATGGAATAGAACCTCGATATAACGAACCTCGATATAACGAATTCCTCGATATAACGAACATAATCCGAAAGCCCAAAAGTAAAATCTACCTCGATATAACGAATTACACTGTCAACACGCGACAGAAGATAAATGCTGAACAGATCAACAGTCAACAAATCCTTTAATCCATATGCTAAAGAGACAGCAACCTTTCAGTCAGCGGCTTATTATTTGTCATAGACATTGGCATTATAGTATTTCCACAGAAGTCACCTGTGTTACAAATTAATCATTAACTATGACCTCGATATAACGAACATTTTGGTCGTTTCCCCTCAAATTCGTTATATCGAGGTTTTCGATATAACGAACCCTCGATTTAATGAACAAATTTAGCCAGTCCCCAGCGACTTCGTTAAATCGAGGTTCCACTGTATCGGGGACTTTGACCTCTTTTGCACGTCATCCAAGAACAGCGGGGGAGTGGACCGGGATATTTTCCACGGGGGTGGACTGGGTCAAGAATTGCTTTTCCGGCAAGATGGCGGCTTTGGCTATAAAAAGAAGGTATTTAAAGAGTCGTTTTATCTTAATGACCTGACGTCATCAAATTCTCAAATCCAAAACAAAAAAGCCACTAAATGCTTTATCCTCATCAGGCATAAGAGGTACCAAATTTATGGCTGTTTACAACTTTCCAGCTCAATAGCATCCTTCGTTTGAAAACCAGTGCAGTTTGAATTTCGAAGTTATGGGGGTGCGTGACATAACCGTACGATCGGGTTTGTCGAAAAATATGCAATAATCTCGTGATTTTTAGCCATTTTAGGAGTTTAAGCATCAGGAAAAGTACTTTTATAAATATTTTTTGGTTCGGTTCAGATGAGCAGTCCACTTAATAGCCAAAGTAAGCTCCAGATGTTTACACTATTTACTGGCCGCCATGTTGGAGGACTAAAGGGGTCCTCCAACATGGCGACGCCATACTAAGCTCTGTAATTTTGTGAGGCACATTTCGACGAATATCTCAACTTTGGGAGAACCCACACACCTCATACTTGGATAACTGTCTTCTTTATTTGTCGTTTACAATATCTCAATTTTTTGACTTCATTCAATGCACGGTTTTTGATTTTATTTTTTATTGCGTGACACTGCACACACTCTATATCTTTGGCTGAGTATGCCATCTGTCCTTCAGGTCGTTGTATAATGCTAAGAACACATAAATATAATTGATTGTTTTGTGAACAAAAATCTTTTGTCACAGTTTTTAGTCGTCATTTATTCAGGGAATTTATTCTGAGAATCGCTTGACCGATTGAGCATGTCATCAGATATTTATATTCTCTTTTTATGCATCAGTTTAAAAAAGTATTTTGTACATGGATAGATCTTTTTAAAATATTTGAAAATACAAATTAAGTTACACTGGTGGTTAAAAGGGGCTCCTGATGAAAAGCTAGAAGGTGTCTCCGCATCAATTGAATTCCAAAACTAATGCTCTAGTTTTGTTATTGAAGACTATTTGAAGGCTGTTTCCTGTCGCTACGGATGGCATGGATGGAAATGGATTGAAACTTGAAAAAAAATTGGCCATCTTTTTCAAGTTTTGATACAGTGTGTTCCAAAAATCCTCAAGAAATTTATTATGGTTAGCCATCTCCGCTAAAATCTATTTGATATCTTCATCGTAGTTTTACAGAAGCATTTTGTTTATGATTAAAGCCTCAAAGTAATGATTTTAGCACAGAATTGACATAAAACAGCAAAATCTTCGTGACACTGCTCCTTTAAAAGCGTTTCTGAAATTATTTACAATAAAAATGTTCCCGACGTTTCGGTCGCAATCACGGACCTTCTTCAGGGGAAGTGAAAGAAAAAATTGTACAAAAGCACAGATATAAACAAGACGCTGATTAAAATTCAAGATATGTGTCATTTTTTTCTTGTTAGCGAGAGTCAAGTGTAAATACTCCTTGGGGAGTAATGCCCCGTCGTCTCGGTTGAGTGGGTCTTTGGCACAATTAAGCTCCCAGGCCTCGAGAATCTTCCTTGGGTGCCAGTAATTATTAATCTTGAGAATTGCGGCCTCATCCCATGCGATATCGTGATTTGTTTTTATCACGTGGTCTGCAAGTGCTGATTTGTCGCCTTGTCGCCAACGTAACTCTTGCTGCAATCAGCGCAAGGAATGTCGTAGACGGGATCACGAGTTTCTTCTTTGTCCATTTGGTCTTTCGGTTTTGGAAACATCTGGCTTTTTGTCTGATAGGGTTTGAATGCCACTTTGATGCCGTGGTTTTCCAAATTTCTCTTTATTGGCTCAGAGGTTCCACTAACGTATGGAATTGTGCTGTACCCTCGTTCAGATTCTGCAACAGTGGTTACGTCTTTCAACGGTGGTCTAGGCTTGCTGGCATCCAAGATGAAGCGCTTGGGGTATCCATTGGACTGTAATGTCGATATTACTCGCTTGTGCATACTGGGACGGGTGCGATGAAAAAGACAGATAGCGATCGATCAGTGTGGGTAGGTTTCTGGTAGACGGTGGTGGTTAATCGTCTTTCTTCATGGCGGTGAACCATGGAATAATTCAGAAACGCTTTCAACCACCAGTGTAACTTAATTTGTATTTTCAAATATTTTAAAATGTACTCACCTGGTGACGAACCCAGTTTTAATGCCGGGATAGATCTGTACACGGGCAGGTCTGAATAAAAAGTCTTGTATTGTTCGTGATGGTTAATTGAGTGTGCTTTTGGGAGACTTAAGGGGAGATTTGGTGCCCTTCGCAGAGAGATGGACATAAACATTGATGATCTCCTAATAGTCATTCATGCATGCTTTGTATTGCATAACTTTTGTGAAATCAGCAATGATTATATCCCTCAAGAAGATGTTGACAGAGCTGTTCAGTATGACAATGAGTTTCAGCCACCTGCTTCTTCTCCTGGCAGACAGCAAAGTACGGAAACTCAAAGTAAAAAAATAAGAGATGCATTTGTGCAATTTTTTGATTAGATATTTACTTCAAATGCACCATTTCTGTCTTGAAGGACAACTAAGGCATTTAATAATGCAAAACACCAAGCCTAAATAACAAGTGCCTTTTTTGACAGAAGTTATTGTTTCTGAAACTTGTGTAAAATACATTTGCTCTACTGTGCACTAATTACACCAACTTTAACATGCT
>JAHPZR010005289.1:15000-17500 GCA_019787425.1 Platygyra sinensis
CGTTTTTGCTTCGTGAACGAGTTATGGGCACTTTTCTGATTCAGTTTTTTAAAGAAAATAGAATGACCGTAGAATATTCTTTATAACAGTTGTCAACGTTTTCTTGCATATGACACTAGTTTAATTGGTACACAAGGGCAACATTTATAGGAGCTTTGTGACGGTATGTTTAAGTTAATCTTTGCGTTGTACAAAATGCCTTCTAACCACAGAAACACTCTAAATAATTGCAACCAAAAAGAAACAAGAACGCTTGAAGTAGGGAAGTTTAGATAGAGAAGAACGGCTAAATCTTTGGAGAAAAGCCATCTGAGACTTAGTTTCTTTATGATCAACATTTCACAGCTTACCTGGATGGACATTCAAAGACATTTAAAAGCAAAGAATACTAGCGACGGTATCGTGTGACACTTGAGGTGACAAAAACTTGAAAAGTAACCACTGTAATATTTTAGTACCAAAATAAATCGATAAAAATTAATATACAAAATAGAAGATATCAGTTAAGTTAAGGGGAAGATTTCTTTTCCTTGAGAAATGGTTTTCAAAATTTCCTTTTCCAACTATAAGTTGAAAGAAAGTACATTACCAAAGAAACCAGACTGACACCTGTTATATTGAAGCCAATTACCTGATATTTTGTTCAAATTTCATTATTCCTAATAAAGCTCATTTAAAGACGCTTAAAACAAGGATTTTGGCTAATTTGGGTCAGAATCAAATAAATTTAGTCTTAATTCTTGAGTTATTCATATTGCTTTACTAAGATACTTCCGAAAGGAGTCCAGAACATTAAATATTTGTCTGAAATAAACATGAAAAACATGAACATAAAAGTATACGTACCTGGTGAGATATTATTGTTTAGTTGACAGAGCTTAGAAACTGAAGAATCATATTTATGTATGTTAAAAATAATGACTAGCAACGGAGCAGTTCAAATTTTAGCAAACTAAAGTTCGCGCAAAACTAGTATTATACATAGATTTTTTTTTATTTTCTACTTCGCTGAGAAAATAAGTAACTTGTGTCAGAAGGATGTCGCCCATTTCGTTTATTAGAGCACGAAAGCATTTGAAAAATACATGGATGGAGCCTACGTTTAGCCATATAGTTTGTCACGTTCTGAATTCTCTTTTCTGTAGTAAAGTTTTTTGTTTTGAATTGAATAAAACTGTAATCTTTCTTGCACGGGGAGTAATGTCTTATTTTGTTTGCTCATCCAGAAACACATGCATTTCGTACCCGAGGAAGTTAATAATATATGGTGTAAATGTCTGATAGTTGTCTGAAATCTGTTGCGATCAAAGGAATTCAGCCGTCCGTAGAACCGTGATTAACACCATGTATTGTGTACATGATGACTGAGGTGTCAGAGAAGATAAAATAAAATAAATAAATAGCAATAAATACAAAAAAATAAAATAAAAAAGACTCACAAAAGAAGTTTCCATTCAAGATTGTTCAAGGTACCGTCTAAAAGCGATAACTAATGCCATGCACCTGTCTTGAAACTTACACGCCCCTGACTGCAATGACGTGATAAGGTCAAATTTTGGTAATTATCCTGTTGACTAAATCACTTGGATGGCATTCTGGCCTCGACTATTGGCCTGGCAAGAGGGTTTAACGTTCCTTGGCAGAGAAGCGCTCGAACTCCTGAATGGTAAGAAGCCAAACGGTACAGTAAGTTGCCTCTTATGTTATGTATATATCTCTTCTATGCAAAAGAAATGTGGGCTTTTGTTAATATGAGAAGTCGCTCTCAGCTCACTTAGAGGCCTAATTTATCTTTTAGTTGACATCCTAAAAAGGGTCATAAAAAATTTCAAGGGATTTTAAACTTTGGAAGCACTCACAAAGCGCAAATTTCTTAAATGTCGGCTCAGTATCGTAGTGTTCTCTTCATAAGTTTCCACTAGAGACTTTCACAAGAATACAAGTGACTATATACTACGCTTAACCCTTAGTTTACTAAGATCAAGGTTACCGTATATCTTCAGGGGTGTCTCGCGTCCGGTTTAAGCTGTAGATACCTAAACCCTATAACAAATTAAAGCTTACAGATTTGGCTATCAAACTATATCAAGAATTTTGAAATAAAATTAATTGCTGATTATTTTCACGACCACTTAATGCGAGCACCCTAATCACCTTTTGGAAGCTATAAGTCAAAGAGAATTTTTGTTTTTCGCCAATTTATTTTTCCCTCTGTTTCGGGACAAAAAGCACTAAAAAAAGGTGTGTCTGCGTTTTGCCATATTCAATTGCAGTAAAAAAGTTAGAGAACATTTTGAAATAGGATTTAAAAGATATAAAGTGACCGTACAAAAATCGCCCTCGGGGAAAAAATATTTCAGAATAAACAATTCACAGAATTATTTTTGTTTTTTATATATTAACCTAGCTACTGTTCAAATTTAAGGGTAATCGAGCAAGTTCTCTTTGAGTTATAACTCTTTAAAAAATTCATTCGAGAACACAGTGCAAAGAAAAATCT
>JAHPZR010005289.1:22500-70119 GCA_019787425.1 Platygyra sinensis
TGACATACACTTACCAGGAAAGACGTGAACAATTTTAATCAAAGTTATTTTGTAGGAATTGTGACATTAAAACAATGAAAACGATCACTGTTTTTCTACTGAACTAACAACTGGAGGTCGCAAGATTGTAGCAGGGCACGCTGTCCATCGTCCAAACCCGTGAGGTACAGGTCTGTAGAAATGTAAACAAATCCATTGAAAACTGGATTTTTTCGTTGAATGCGGTTTCTTGATAGGTGGTAGAAGGTATTCGAGTAATCCCTGCTGTAGTTCAGCTGTCCTGTGTAATCATTCTTTCCCGTAACTCTCCTATCCACGTGCCTCACGACCAGATTAAATGGAGAGCTCCTGTACTTGTCAGCAAACGGAGTTCCACAGCCGTAACAATTTTTAACGCATTGCTTTAGAACCACAACCTCATACTTGCGTGGCGACATACCTGAATGCCATGTTGCGAGCGTGGGACTAGCCACTGACGAGTTAAATGGTTGGTATGTGGGCATGTCACTGGTAGCGCTAAGATGTTGTGGAGCTGCAGTGAGGTGCGTGGAAGTAGGCACTTGTCTTGTTTCTGGAACTGATTGATTCAAGGCCACCCCTAGCTGTGGTAGAACGTAGGGGGAAATCGACGGGCTGTCACTAGGAAGAGATGTACAGTAGCCTCCACTGTTGAAGAGTGGCGACTGGACAAAACCACCATATTGTGAATTTATCGCACCTGATGAACCCGGTGCAATATCGTTTTGTTGTGGTGCACCATACAGCGGAATTGAAGAGCTCGCACAGGGAAGGGATGATGTATACAAACATCCACTGTTCAAGTACGGGGGGTGATTATAACTGACATGTTGTGCGCTTTGTGTTGCTGGGTTGGAAGAACTGCTTATTGTAGCAGTTGGAAATGATGCAGGACCCGTTGTATTACAGCGATTGGGTTGAATGGAAGAGTTAGTATTACTGGTCTGCGATGACTTACTGGAATTTCTTTTCTCAGCACTTGGTTGTTGCGATTTGTTCTTTGGATTTTGTCTTGACCGCGGCTTTGCACGAGGACAGTGTGATGATGCTGTATCTATGAATTGTCCATGTTGCTTATCTGGGAAGATTTCGCGTCCCAGACGCTTGGCTCTGCTCACTTCACGGGCGTGTTTCTTTTTCTCTCGATCAACGTAAGATGGGCCCTTCCCTCCCGGTGCAGCGCCCGATGATAATCAATTAGCTCAATGTCTAGTAACAATGAGTCACGAGTGTCTGCTTGACAAACACCAAGCATTGAGAGATTTTGGCGGTCTCTGTGAGCCCAGCCTGCATGGATAACTTCAGCTTGATTCATTTGGGGCGCGTCTTGGGGTGTAAATGCGCGAAAAATAAAGCCCCTTCTGGCGTGCCACCACGAAAGCCAAGTTGATAAAAATGCTCGATTTTCCTTTGCTGCAATAAATGATTCCATTTTGTCTTTAGATGATTCGTACCCATCTTCAGTTGTACCAAGTAAGAGATCGTTGCAAAGGCTCCTAAACTGTGCAGCACTCGCAGTGTCTAACTTCCGGGCATTTTTGTTGCGGTGATCTTTAAAATGAAACTCGCATGTTTTTATGCGATTAATGGCAGTGTCGCCAAACACCAGGGAACTTAAGCAACAGACGTTTTTCAGACGGCGACGGCAACCGGATGTAAATTTGACTTCCGTTTCACGTTTCCCGCCGACATGGTCAGCCGTCGCCACTCGGCGCCAACTTTGCTTTGCCTATTTTGACGTTGCCTGTAAAACGTGAGGTTTGCGTTGCTATTTTCGTGTTTTTATGTCATTCTGCACTGATATTTTTGCCCGTATCCGATGCTTAAGGTACTATTCTATCATTTTGGACGTTGTGTTAGCGGTTAGTTGAATATTTCTTATTTTTCGAGACTTTTTGACCATACCATGGAGATTGCTTGAAAGAAACAACAGTAAGTGCTGAAAGCGTGTTGTTTATTATCTAATTTATAGTGTTTGCTTGCATGAACTGTACTTCCAGCTTATCAACAGCTCTTACGCTTCATGATAACCCGAAAATCGGTGATCGTGGTCTCAGTTATGATTGTTCAAATAAAATTTTGAGTATCGATGGTTATTTACTTTTTGACATTGGAGTAACAAGTGGACAAAAATCTTGTACCAAGATTATTTACATTGTATTGCAAACTTCTGTAGGGCTCTTTTAATTATCTTCTCAAAACAATTCATTTCTAGCAACACCAAACGTCGAAAACGAATGTTGAAGTTCGTATGAAACGCTTAAAAGTTTTGGTGAAATGAAATTGATGATGGAATTTTGCCTGTGTTTCCACAAAATCACTGAACTTTGAAATCTATTTTCTCTCGTTCCCGTGGGAAATTATTTTTCGGAGTTATTTCGGGCAATTATTTATGTATTTAGCTTTAAAAGAATGTAAAAATGACTGTAAAATATTTAAAATTACTCTGGTACAGATTTTTGTCCACTAAAACCTGAAATTGCTCCATCTTCTATCGGATTTCGTCTTAAAAAATAATGTGCTGAATTTCTGGGATTAATTGATCTCCTCCCAGACTAAGAATTCTGTGACTCTATTTTTTTCTTTTCCAAAGAATTGTAGTAGCAGCGTTTTCTTAGACGGTTTTGATGAAAGTTTCGAAGACGTTGCCGTCGTGAAAACCTCTTTTGCTTAACCTTCTTGACTCGATTGTATCGACGGCGGCCTCTACACCAGGCTTCCCTCGGCTATAGACGTCGCCGTCGCCTCTTAAACGTCGGTGCTTAAGTTCCCTACCTTCTTAAGTCCTGCCAAGTTTGCCCCAGCCATGTCGGTGCACCATCCAACCGGGTTGAAAGTGTAGGTAGCATTACGAGATATTTTTCGGAGACACTCATTTAACAGATTCCAAAACAGTGTAATGTTTGTTTGGTCTTCAGACTCTGCCTCCATAGTGGCAAGCGGTACTTGCTTTCTTAGGAGGGGATGGTACACAATGGCGGTCAGTGTAACGAAACTGCGACAACGTTTCCGTTTCCGTTTCCGACAGAAATTTTAATAGCGGGATGCGGGATGAAAATAGGACGGCGGGACCGGGTTATGCTCCGTTTCGTAGGCGGGATAGGGGATAGGACGAGTATAGGGTGAGATCATAATTGAGCTTAAGTTAAGAGTCACAGAAAAGAAGAAAACTGCAGAATTCCTTAAGGGTATCGGAGAGCTGTTTTCTGCATTTTTCCTCCACGAAAAGCACCAGACGTACGAGCCTGTGACCTTCCAAGTGCGATGGTGATGTCGATTTCTTATGGACCCAACATCCAGATTTCGGCGGCCTGTTCGGCTCAATAGTCGATTCGTGTTTTCAAAGTAAAGCCTTAATACCAGGAGACCAACTAGCTGTCTCTTAGAAGTGGTCAGTACGTGTGGTTGTTGTCACTTCTGCACTGGAATTGATGATGATTATGACGACGACGATGGTGATGATGATGAAAACTTTGAGTACTTACGAAACAATTTAATGCAAGCGTGGGCGAGAGACCAACGACAAAGATCGAATTCTCATCAATTAACAAAAGTGTGTATCTTTTTAGCAGTAAAATTAAATAGTAACCTAACCAAAACATGTCCAGAGAAGGTGTCACTATTCACTTCAATCCTCCGTGAGTGCAGCTTGTGTCTCACTTATAAACACACCGAGGAACACTGAATGTTTTTTTTAATCCGGCTAAATATGCCTTAAGCAAGTCTTTGCCTTTCTCCGTAATAAGAGTACATTCAGTCTCATTATTGTTAAGGCTATAAATAAGGCGGTGAAATGTAGCCATTCGGGTTTAACCAGGCGGGATCGGGATGGAATGAAAAATAGTGGCGTGATGCGGGATCTGAAAAGTGTGTTTTGGACCCTCTAAACATAACGGCAAAGTAAAACACCAACCACGGTATATTAATGGCAAGACAAACTTATACGAACGATCATCAGAAAGTAGATAACTGATCTGCGAGATATTGTCGCGTAGGTAAAGCATTGCGGTATGTAGCAATGTTTTACCAATTTTCCACTGGCGCATAACTAAATTTACGTATAAGTCTGTTTGTGTTAGCGGCCGGCGAAGGGAGAACTTTTCCGTGAGTGGCAACACGTTTCAAATCTATAGGTTAGTTTTGTGGCGCATATTCTACAGGGTGACCTTGGGTGTAACTGTAGCTTTATGGAACATACCTTTGAAAACACGGCTTGTTCAGTTCCTCGTCCGATTCTGAGTCCCTTAATTCCACGGATTCAATCTTACTGGATGAGTCACTGACTGGGAGCCTCGTAAGAAAAACAACAACAAAAAAGATGATTTAGCAAGTGAAATACCACCGATCAAGAAGGACATTAGGTAAAACTGTAAGGAGTTGAGCAAACTTTTACACAATTACATTTGATATCGCTGTCACCGTTGATTCCAGCCGAGAAACTGCGCGAGTCATTTATTCCTCTTTCAAATAAGCAGTCGTTACCAACAAATGTGACTTACCAGACGAGTGCACAGTCTGGGGAGAGAATTGTATTTTAACGGAAATTTTTGACTGTGCACCCCTCTGGTAAGTCACTTTTGTCACGAAGGAGCGGTCGCTAATGTTGATTTCAAACTGTGGCGTAGTATGTTGGATGGTCACACGGTACGTTGAACAGTTGAAACCTCCAGCAGTGAAGCAAAAATTGTTCGAACTGGAGCGGAAAGTTTGAAGATTTTTCCAAGCCGACCGGATAAGAGGACCAATGGACTATCCTTCTTTGCGTTGGAGGGAAAAATCGAACAGCGGATTTGAATTTCGGCGAGAAAACGGCCTCTCGGATCAGGTCTTTCGAGACAGCAGTGTCCAGCCTTGACTTCGTCTATAGAAAGCTAAGACAAACACCTGAAAACCCCCCAAAAACGACGAAATAGGCCAAATGGACAACAGAAATAAGGCAAGGTGAGTTCATTTACTTAGTTTTATTCCAAAAAAGTAACTTTTTATTTTATTGTGCGATTTTATCCTTCGTTATTTTAAATTCCATACAATGCCTTGTAGAGCGCTCAAATCCTCAACGGCCCAATGTGTAACACAACACCACGCACGTCAGTCAGTCACGTCTCACTCGATACCCGTACATAAATTATTAATATTTGATCGATTCCTCGAATCGTGAGTTTGGGACGCCTGTGGTAGTATGTTCATACAGATCCCACATTGTAGGAAAGTCTGGGAATGAATTAATTGAAGAACCTTAACATCCTGTTTGTGGGGGAGATGTTGGCTTAATGGCTAGAATGATGGATTTTGGATCAAAAGGTTGAGCAGCGGGGCAAGTAATTGCATTGTGTCTTTCCAACCTCGTTCCCAGGGTCTCTCATCTTACCGCCTTGGGCGAGCGAGGAGAGACCCTGGTTGGGTCTGGTCACGTGTCTCCCAGAATCTGGGAGATTACAATTAAATTGTTGAAGGGAGGGGCGCCCTAGTAGGAATTTTGTCTATACCTAGCCTACGGGAGTGCGGAATATGTTGTCACCAAAATAAACCGGGAACGGTGGAAATATTTTGCCAACTCCGAGGAAAACTTATCCATCATCTGATAGTGGAAATCCAAGTTGCTGTAGGTTGTGTGGTCTGGTTCAGTTAGGAACGTTACACATATTGTAAAAGTCTCCTCAAGAAGGCATAAGAATAATCAATTAATTGCACGCCGCCGCCAAGGGTGTGTATGGAAGATCTTGGAGTCATCTTTACCGCGGAATGAATCAAAACTGCGTCTATTATGGAGGTCTTGCGAGCGGTGATAATAATTTTAGAATATTCAGGGCTTGATCACTGAAAGCCAAAGTAACTTCGAAAGGAGTGAGACGGTGAAAAGATTTACTGAAGTGTCACTGCGCCGTAGACAAGCTGAACTTTGCGGAGCACAAGGTGCCAAGGATGGCCGACTAGTTGAGCTCTGCTTTTCGCCGTCGTTGCTGATAAAATGGATTTATTTTCGATCGAAAGGAGGCTAGAAAAAGAAAAATTGCAGTTTTTATTGTGTTCTATATAATAAATCAATGTACGTGATGGGCCTACAGGAATGCAATGGTTCTAGACAACTGTCTGCAACTGTGCATTTGCCGTTCTATTTTAATTTTCGATCTCTCGACCTTTCCTTTCTTCACGCGTGTTTCTGCGGGGTACTTTATGCCATTTTGTTAGGAAATATGGAAATTATAGTGGAGTGGAGCCTTTTGACCGCGTTATAACATATTTAGAGGTCAAAGGTCTGCATGGTTTCGGCTGTTAATCGACTGTTAACTGCACGTCGCTTCACAGAGTTTGACACCTCTGTAAATTACCATGTGGTTATACTTTGTTGTTGCTCGTTTCTATTGTAAGATATGATTTAGGTTCAAGTATTGGCTCTCCAAGGACAAAGATTAATATATTCCGTGCGAATATACTTCCTATTTGCATTCTTTGTTGTGACGCCGGACCGGGCTATTCAGACTAGAACTGTTTTACAAGCACAGTGTGTTTCGTCTTTATCACGAATATTATATTTATCTTTGTCCAGCTTTTCCAGTCAGACTGCCGTAGTTTTACTTCGAGAAAGCTGTACGTTTGTCTAGGGACATTCTTATGGTTTTTTTGGATCAATCTGATCGCTCACATTCAAAGGAGAAACAACAGTTAATAACTATCACTTCAGATTAAAATAAAATTGCGCTGCTCGACGTCCACAGTTGAAATATGACCAACTTTCCATAAATCCAATGGATTCGACGGTAAGAATATCACGACCACGGTAAATTGTATCGAGACAGACTTGCCTATCCCTTAGATAACCGCCGGAATAGATACTAGTCGAAATTTCAGCCCGAAGGCTACTGAAAACAATTTGCGGTTCATGGCGGTCGTAGCGCGACAAATCTCAACCCGACAAACTGCCTGATTACAGAGGACCCCTCCTGATGTTCTTAATTGTCAAAGTAGCACGTGACCAGACCCAACCAGGGTCTCTCCTCGCTCGCCCTAGGCGGTAAGATGAGAGACCCTGGGAACGAGGTTGGTGTCTTTCCTCTTGCCAGCAATACATACATACATAAACTTTATTAAAGTGTCAAGGTATTTAGCTACAACCTAATTGTGGACACTATATAAAATGAATAAAATAAATATAGTATAAAATCACAGCTGGCACACACCATTCTCTAAGAACTTTTCTCAACCAGCAATTATACATGGGGGAAATGGTGAACTGCCAGGCAGCCTAGGTTGAATTTTATTAAGCAGTGATTATGCCTAGTTCCCATACTTATTCAATGAAAAGCAAAAGTTCGACACATGATTGCTGGTTAGGTTTAACTAACCACATGTTCAGTAGGAGAAGCAATACTCTTAGTTGAGCTCTTTATGTGACAGGTTAAAATTAGCTCCAGAGGTGTGGGTCAGATTGCATATGTTGCCTTTTTCAACAACTTGGTTGTCGCTGCAAAGTAAAGTTTGGAAAATTAAAAACAAAATTATCCACTCTGAAATAACTGGCTTGTATTTTTTATTTACTTGTACAAAAAGTCATTTTTACACAGCTATGTCATACAAAGAAGTTACCCCGGCCTTTCATCAGGGAACAAAACAATATGGTATGAACATCACATGCCATGATTAATCCACAAACCTCCATAATAAAAACACTTACTTCTCTTACAAGTTGGATGATGTTTTCATAACTTGATAACATCCTGAATTAAAAATTTCAGAAAATATGGAATCTTCTCTTGACATGTTCATGTCTTTCAGCTCTCCACCTCAAACAATAACAGCCAGTTACTGTTTTATGCATATGCAATTAGTTGGCAAAAACATACAAAATACAGTAAGCTGTAATTATTTTTTTGCTGTTGTGTTTATCAGAACACTGTATAATATTTACAGGGACAGTTTTACGAACAAAAGTTCAGAGATTTGTACAACTTTCTTTCATCTAACTCTAGTAAATTTAAATGCCTATTTAATATTCCTACTGGCAATAGTTACATATACAAATGATAGCAGTGGCTGTTCTCTCCCCGTCTGCTTTTGATCTATGATATATTTGCTCGAATTTAGATCACATATTCAGTATCGATTCAGTAAATCTATGGTTTTGCCTCCAAACTACTAATACAATGGTAGAAGAAGAAATTAGGGCTAAAAGTTTATTCAATTCTGCAAAATGATTCCCTCACCCTCCAATGAGTACATTAGCAACAGTCAAACGATCGATGCTATAAGTAACATTTCCAAATATATTTTTGAAAATTGCCTAATACCACTTTATTATGCTTAGCTTGCCGGCTTGGTTATCACATCCTAAAAGCTGTCCCTGCATCATTATAGTTTCAAACAGCATCATGAAGCGACATTTAGCAAGTCAAAGTACGTGTGATTATCATAGAACCTATTAGAAACGAATTTTTGAATTTTTAAGTTAGAGAAATGCAATCGTTCCCACCGTCCTGAGAAAGAGCGTGACTTCCCTGGGTCATATCGTCGAACTTTAATTAACCATTTCTGACCAAAGCACACCAATTCCATTACGGAAATAGTGAGGTATAACGTGGGGTGCGTCGGGGTGCGCTTATATCTTGGCCTACTACAAGCATTGAAGGATCACTCTGAGGCATTATGGAGAGCCGTCTATCCACAGTCTAGAAATTATCTCTTAAAAGAAATCGGGCACAAATCACATACATTTCGGGTAGACATTTTCAAATAGAAAATTATTTGACAAAATAACAAACTTTGCGATTGTGATAACGTCAATGAGGCCTACGTGCATGTTATTTGACTTGAAGAAAAGGAAAACAGTACAGGTAAGATCTAAAACCTCACGAAACGAAGGTCAGAACTTACTCATTTTCTCGACCCTTCGCAACCATCTTGAAAATTTAACAACCACAATGCACCGCAATCGTAGGCCGCACACCATCTGGAGTCTACCTGTCAAGATGGCGTCGAAAACCGAGATAGGGTCTATTGAACTTTTAGCGGTAGATGCACAACTTAGCTGTCAAATTTCTGCTTCATTTGGCGCTTCGCGTTCTGTACTAATAAGTACAAGTATAATTTGTACTAGTTTTGATGCTAGTTTTATTACATAGTTATTGTTATCATTAATATTTAATTATTTTTTTTTATCTATTCACGAACTTAAATCTTTGATCCTGAATCGAACAGACGACATCAGTCATCTTTCTCGTTGTAGGCTGGCTGTAGGAGTACTCCTCTGTAGCAAAGACGTTTATGATATGAAGTGCGATCATGTTAAAGGACATTAAATCAAATCGGGGAGGAGCATGTAGACCGAACTGGACTGACCGGCAAAGAAAAAATATATCTTCAGAAAAGAAATCGTCGTTTAGTAATAAATATTACCCTCGACCCTCAAATCGGGGAGGAACATGTACACCGAACTGGACTGACCGGCAAAGAAAAAAAAATATCTTCAGAAAAGAAATCGTCGCTTAGTTATAAATATTACCCTCGACCCTCGACATGGGACCCTCGACCCTCGACAAAAAGATAGACTCGGGGCAGGGGGAAGGTGCTCTCCATTAATTCGCCCTCGACGTTTGTTTTTGACATCGGATAGATTAACACATGAACAAGAAAAAGGTGCCTGTGAATGTTTTTCTTTCGGAATATTTTTTCAATGAGAACGGATTTTGTACAAACACTTCACATTTTTCTAACGCTATTTCGAAAACATTCCATAACTTTTCACTGTAACTGAGTATGGCTTTGGGTCCGGAAACTGAGGAACAAATTAAATTAGCGAACGACAAAATTCGCTTTGACTTGTAGCGTTGAAAGGTGATTCCGACGCCCGTAATTAGAAGTGGTGAAAAATTCGACATTTTATTTCAAAATTGTTGGTATAGTTGGATAGCCAGCTCTGTAAGCTTTAATTTGATATAGGGGTTTAGGTATCTACAGTTTAAACTGGACGCGCTACATTGCTGGAACGCGAGACACCCCTGAAGGTATACAGTTACCTTAATCCAAGTTTGAGATTTCCTTTCCTTTGGCTTTGGTCAAATTAAATGCTTTGTAAAAAACTGATCTGAAACTGCACAAAATAAAAAAGGAAAGTTTGACGTCCCTCCTTGGGTCAATCTTTTTTCGAACGGGCACCCGTTAATTTATAGCCTTGACTTTGCGGGCGATGTTGAACTTTATACTCGTAAGTCATTAATGTTGATCGAATTCCTGTTTTGATTTATGGCTGTCGTGTTTAGGAATAATTCCAAATATTTTGTCAAAGGTAAGCCGAATGAAAAGGAATGCAATGATGTTTGAGTTTTACATGACATAGTTGTAAACTGTCTTTGTTGCACTTACTTCGATCATTTGTAACAAAGACAATTGCGACCAACGTTTCAAGCGGGAACATTTTCTAAAAAGATAAACTTCTAAAAGCCGTAGTCCTTTGCTTGGTTTGTTCAGTAGTGCTGAAGTGTAATTAGTTTCAAACGTTCTGGAGACATATCATCCTTTTAACCTTTTAACTATAAGAAAAATTTTATAACTGAAGAGGAAAGAAGAACATGTTTCATAATCAAAGTCAATTTATTTGTCATGCTTTGTCCAGCACAGTTGAGGAAAAAACCGAAAGTTGCACCACACATATATATATATCGTTTGTTTTGCAAGGAATCCTTCAAGTCATTCCAAAAAACAAGATACAATTTACAGCATTTATAGGGTCATTGTCCACCTACCTACCTGCCTGCCTGCATGGCTGTCTGTCTGTCTGTCTGTCTGTCTGCCTACCTGCCTGCCTGTCTGCCTACTTTCTCCGTATCACTACCCAACAATCTACTTACAACATCTAATTTACATCATTGATGTTGCAGAACAAATAGTCGGCATACAAAGATGAATTTGGCATCCCTTGGATGTCTGACACTCCTCCTGCTTACGGTGCTATTGTGTCACTCGAATGCAGGTAAGTTTAGACATGTTCAATACCGTAGGGCTGATAAAACTATTCATAAACTGGATTTTTCGAAGACAATGGTATCAATATCTTCTGAAACTTGAAAATGGAGGTTTTAGGCAAACAATAATAATAATAATAATAAAAATAACAATGCGCAAATTCCATGGAATGATCAAATGCGCAAGACAAGATTTAAAACGGAATGAAAAGGTTAAAAAGCTAAAATTGCAATTCTAAAATTACAATTAAAAGCAAAGTTACAATGATTTTAAAAAGCTAAAATTTCAATTAAAAGTAAAACTTACAATAATAGAAACAACTATGATAAAAATGCGTGGCGGAATAAGTGAGTTTTTAGCTTGGCTTTAAAACTACTAACAAACCCAACAAGATGTCTTGACCTGACGACCATCCACTAACATATAATTGTCTCACACGCTTGCGTTATTGGCAGTTCTACGAAAATTCCTTACTTAAGAAAGTATCAAAACAGTAGGTGATACAGCTCAAATCAACGATCGATTTCATTCAAACTGACGCAAATGTTGGGTTTGGTGACTGGAATGATTATGGGAAAATAGTACATCAAAATAAATTATTCCCTCCAAGTCAGGGAGACCTCCTGTAACGATTAAAGAGGGCCAATTTTGACACCTCTTTGTACATAATTATTAGCTGTCTATGCTTTATATCTTGAAAATGAACCAAGGACGGTACCTACTAAATACAAAGGTTTTGCGCCAGGTTAGGGCAACACGGAAAAGTAGACCTTTACAAGGGCTATTGGAATCCACAAAGAAAATTTAGGGTAGCCAAGCATTTTTTCGAGGTAATAAGCATAGAATCACAATAAAACTGCCGATATCAGCATTTTTACTGAAAAAAAGGAGGGAAAGGATATTTCTTGACAGATTTCCTTCAAATTTGCCTTTAGATACAGAAAAGCAATTGCAAGCTCATTACAAAGATCTTGAAACTGCATGGTAAATGGTACCTAAATGGTACAATTTTTGGTTTGTTTTTAATAGGAAAGTCGTTGCAAAAGCACTTTCATCATTTCTGCCAACCTCCCTCTGGCGGAACTTAAATACAGGCCAAATACCTCTTGCTCACGTGTTGAATAGGCTTGCCACTTCCTAAAATGTAGGGGTAACCACGCGTTTCTTAAAGTTATGGATCTTTTTTGAAAACTTTTAAGGTTCCCGTTACAATTTGTCATGTCACCTCCCCAGTAAGTAAAACATTTTGTTACCCTCGCAATAGACCATTTTACAGTTGTCGGCTTAGTGACCTGGCCTCTGAATGGCAGCGAGGCTGGAGTTGACCTTGTTTTGATACAGACCTCACTGCTTTTATTGTGCAAATCAAGTTGTTCTTATGCTAACTAGTTTGCATTTACATGAGAAAAGCTGAGAGGTCTGTATCAAAGCAAGGTCACCTCCAGCCTCGCTTGCATTCATGGCCAGGTAACTAAGCACACAACTGTAAAATGGCCTATTGCTTTGCGTGCGCACTACGCTATCTACAGGCACATGTTTTCAGTTGGATTTTAATACAGATAACTGCTAGTTTCTCAGTTGGAAGCTGTTAACAGTTAGAGGTTAGTGATATGCTGCTATTCTGGTATTCCTGGTTTTAGTACAGGTTCATTAAACTTTATTTTGGTCACAGTAAGAAATTTTTCTTTCATATTAGTTTTGATCTTGGTAACGTAGTTGATAACATCAATGCGGTAACCTTAGCGCGCGTGTGATGATAAACCATGCCTTGGGTGATGCGCAGAACGTGTTTGCACTAACAAATCCTTAATCCTAACCTTAAATCATGTTCTGCAGTAGTCAGACTATACTCAAAACTCATTAGTTCATGTAAAGTAAGCTTGTGGCATGGCGATAACAACCACCAAAGTTCTCAAAAACCATAACTTGAGGCAACGCATGAGTTTAATCTTCTGCTGTAGTTTTATCGACATCATGAGAATGCTAACAAATATGGCTCTTACGTACTAATTGCTGAAAAGTGCTTCGTTTGTCGAATTTTGACATGTAATTAATAGGAAAATTCTTAACAAATTATTTTGCCGATTTCTAGTTATGTTAAGATGGAAAAGCGGCTTTTGCTCTCAGTGAACGTTCACGAAATGACAATAAATCGAAAACTATCAATAACGATTTCGTAATGAAATGAATAAGCTAAAGCTAACCATAAAGAACAATGTCCTTACCAATTAAAAGATTTAAAAATGAATTTACATAAGGAGTGGGAGCCAAAATTATACAAATACTTTGTGCGAATGGGCCACGTTCGATATATCAATATTCTTCCAGCAAGAATCTCAGGCTTTTGGGTCAAAATTGTAAGTTTGTTATTTTTTTCTCAATACCCAATTAAAGAGACCTAGATGCAAATAAAACAACGCCAAATATAGAAATTTATCCTGAAAGCCTCGATGCCACGTTAGAATATTGATATGTCGAACATGGCCATTTGAGTCGCTTAACACGTTCAGAGTTGGTATTTATCCCCCAATGAGTAACGTCTCCTGCACTAATCACGTAGAGCTCAGTTATTATTAGACCAATGTCAGTGAAAAGCCCGCTTTAGGGAGTATCAATAAACATTGTATTGTATTGTATTGTGTTGTGTTGTATTGTATTGTATTGTATTGTGTTGTGTTGTGTTGTATTGTATTGTATTGTATTGTGTTGTGTTGTATTGTATTGTGTTGTATTGTATTGTATTGTGTTGTGTTGTGTTGTATTGTATTGTATTGTATTGTGTTGTGTTGTGTTGTATTGTATTGTATTGTATTGTATTGTATTGTATTGTGTTGTGTTGTATTGTATTGTATTGTATTGTATTGTATTGTATTGTGTTGTGTTGTGTTGTATTGTATTGTGTTGTGTTGTGTTGTATTGACACCTCTCCAAGTTTAAGGTGTGTGCGTTCTCCCAAAGTTGAGGTATTCGTCGAAATGTTCCGCGCAAGATTATAGAGCTTAGTATAGAGCCGCCATGTTGGAGGACCTCATTGGTCCTCCAATATGGCGGCCGGTAAATAGTGTAAACATCTGGAACTTACTTTGGCTATCTAGTCGGCTGATTTTCCGAACCGAGCCCAAAAACACTTACACAAGCACTTTTCCTAATGCTTAAACTCCTCAAATGGCTAAAAATCACGAGATAAGTATATATTTTTCGACAAACGCGATCTTAGCTTCATGTCACGCACCGCCATAACTTCGAAATTCAAAATGCGCTGGCTTGCAAACGAAGGACGCTATTGGGTTGGAAAGCTGTAAACAGATATAAATCTAGTACCTCTTATGCCTGATGGGGATAAAACCTTTGGTGGTTCTTTAGTTTTGGATTTGAGAATTTTATGACGTCACGTGCACACACTCTATTGTATTCACTTTTTAAGAGCACTAAAATACCTCAGAAGGTCTTTCGGGACTTTGCCGTACTTGTAGAGGTAGTTTTTATGTACACGTATAAATGTCTTCTGCTTTTGTGCATTTACACGTGTGTGTAAGTGTCCACAGGTATAACCCGCATATCAAGCACGTCACATTGAAAGCGATACACGAAATGTTATTGGTTGACGATCAGTGGCTTTGATTCTTGAAAATAGTACGCCAGCACATAGAAAAAATATTCAAGTCCTCAAACATTTCATGGCCGCTCTTTTAAGGCCTTCAGTGATGGGTTCTACTCTCCATGTTAAAATATGTGTATTTGTTGCTGCTAATATCATAAACTATTTTGCTTTGAGTCTGCTAATTGTAAAACATGATCCATCAGATTTCATTTTCATGTGGCTTTTCTTTTTACTAGAAATACTCAACCAAAGAGCGCTAATTAATTGATAGATGTCAAATGGCTCTTTCTGCAAGGGGTCCCTCAACTTTCAGTGAATGAAATATTTTGACAACCTATTTTGTCCTAATTATTTACTCACCAAATCCAACACTTGCAACAAGTTTTAGCAGGAGCCCATTACTACGAGCCTGCAACTCCCATAATAAGCCAATGTAACGGCATTTTTACAGGCAAGTCTATTTGTAGATTTTTTCCCCCGACATAGGCCAGTTCCAGTCCCCAGGCTACATGAGCACGCTTCGGTAAAGATAAAACAATGTGGCCCTAAGTGAAAATCTCGACATGTCGACTTACGTCCGCGCTTGTGTTTGCAGCTGAATTGGTCACTGAGGTTCCTGTGGGGATCTAAATTCGAGATATATTCAAACTAGAAATAGATCGGTCTCTGAAAACACCGTGGCAGGAATATGGAGTAGTTGCAGGCTCCTAGTGATGGGCTCCTGGTTTTAGCCATATCGGTTTTTTAGCTGTATCACCTCTTGCCTAGTTCTGCCTGGGCGGTTTCTCATGGACACACTCTTAACTGACATGAATTGATTGTTGAAAGAAAAAAACAATAGGGATTACTATTACGAAATTGACAATGGGTGTGTCCCAAAGATTGGGAAAAGCTTATAGTTTCGTTTCTTTTTCTTGAAGAACAAGACGGAGAAGCAGAAGAAGATCCAGATCATATTTTCAGTGGAGATGCAGTCTTCTTTGCCATAAACGAAGTAACCAACACCACAACACCTTGGTTAACCTGCAGCAAAACAGAATGTAGTTTCTCAAAGCGTCAGGTAACCGATAACTTTTTTACCCACGCAAGAAAAGTATTCCACATCTACGGTAAGGGGAGGCTGACCATCAATGACCCCATCCGCTACGGAGATGAGGTGGCTCTGTTTTACAGGGTGAATGACGAAGGAGATGGCTTGTGGCTGGGTTGCGCGTCAGGAAATAAGCGGTGTGGACTGGGAACCTGTCCTGGATTGCCACATTTAAACCACTGGATGTGGAGGGCCAAACATTCATGCGACGAAAACAAGTTTGTTATCACTGGGAGGACGGGCCTCGAAAATGGAACAACGTCAGGGCAGCCCGTTACAATAGAACAGGAAATAACGATCAGAAAATTGAACTATCCATCCATGGCAAGTGGAAAGAGGCAAATGGGCCAAGATTCAACATTGGTAATTGAGACACCTTCCCTTGACAACTTTGGTCACTGGGTGATCAACAAAGGTACGTAAAATCATGAAACAATGTCTTGTCAGATCCGCCGGGGCATGCAGTAAAAGTGTGTGCTATTGTTATCTCAGGATGAACGAGCTTTTTGTCAAAATATTCGAACTTTACACAGTAAACGTTATGAGAATAGGACTGGCGCTGTTTGGTCTCAATAGCACTCGAAAGTTTTAGAGCGGGGCTCCGGCGGCCCAAAGGGCGGCCAAGCGGGGCCCCATACTCATGTAGGAAAGAAAAGGAAACCCATGAATTGATTTTCTCAGGGTTATCATGGCCAGCGGCATTACTCGTGGGCGCGTACGACGGAGTCGCGCAACATGGCGGCCATACTCCAAACAATAGTTTGATAGAGACATGCAGCCTTGGTTTACCGTGTACCTCTTTGACATTGGACATCCATGTTATGATCAATTGACACCTGTCAAAACAAGGTATCTGCTGACCAGTATCACATGACCATATCGCGGGCTCAAGTGCACAGCTCATCGCGGTCACGTATTTTTGAAGTTGACCGCTGACGAAGTGCTGGTTTTCGATTGGATCGCGGGCTCATGTAAGGTTGAAAACAGAGCAAGATTGTTCGGAAGCCTGTAAGTGCTATGATCTGTCATTCCTGATAACGCTAGCCCATGATTAAAGTTTATTCGAATTGTAACTTTTTCTTCTGTACAAACGGTTTTTACTGTTTTGTTTTGAGTATGTGATGATTATAAAGCTCAAAACAGAAAGTCGAACAGTAAACAGAAAACCTCACCGCAAAGTTACAAAACTCAAATCAACATTCTACCTTTTCCTGAGTCACCTTGATCGGGCACTGAACAACCCGGCCAAGGAGCTACACTATTACGCTGGCCTAAATCTATATATTATTTTGGTGTTGCTTCATTTTTATCAATTATCAGACGTTTGCAACTTTTAACTTACAGATATGATAGACAAGTGTGGAAACAAACATTATAATGTACGTTACAAAGTATGCGATAAATGTGGTTCTGAGCCTTACATCCGTCCTAAGCACGAATCGTGGAAATGCTGTGCTGAAAGGAACGCCTATAATACAGAAACATCTCTCTGCTGCGACGGAAGTGTCAGCGTTCTGCACCACACCCACAGATCTGCAAATGAGGCCAGATGCTGCAGTAATAGAGCTTTCTTTCCTGACAGACAGGTTTGCTGTCAAGGTTAGTTTTTGTTTCTTTTTCTTCAGTCTAAACAAAAGATGAATAGAAAAGATAGGAAAGGACAATAGAAAAATAGAAAAGTGGATATGATCTGCCATTTGACATTTAAATTAGTTATAGAAAGAAAAAATGATTGTCCGACAAAAACTAAATAGAGAAGTCAATATGATCTGTCATTTGACATGTAAAGATCATGCGAACATCAATCGAAAATTGGGAAATCAAGTGTTTACCTTTGGTTGTTTGGATGCATTACATGCACATTGCGTGTGAGGAGCAATTGTTTCCGGCATTGTAATTCTAAATTCACTTGTAAACCTGACACACCGTTAGGAAAAGTGAGAGACCTTCCTGGACAAGACACCGATGCTGACGATGCTATAGTGCAGTGTTGTGGAAGTGAACCTTACTTATCAACTCAAGCAGCTTGTTACAACGATGTTATCACGCCATTCAACCCACGGAAGGTGAAAAGCAAAGACGCTGCTTGTGATACGGTTGATTCCTGCCCATCTAAACTACCACACACATGCACCTTTTCCCCTGCAAAAGACGACTGTTGTCCATTTTTTCAATGTCTAAACAGTGGTAAGTAGCGAAGATCTATTTCTTATGAGAAGGTTGGCAAAAGAACAGTACAATAAGGAACAAATTGAAATGAAGATTTAACTCTTATAAGCATCTAGATAGGTAATTTAATTTTGAGCGTTTCCATGGCATATATCACACCCATAATATTTTGAATTGTTTTTCGAATAAAATTGAAACCATTGAACCATTTTTCATGCGTTTTTAACAATTTGCATCATTTGATATTTGACAACAGTGATTTAGGCTAGTTTAAGATCTCGTTGCAAATTGAAAACAACAGCCGTAGCATTAATGGGTCCAACAAATCGATTCCCATTGTCTCCAGATAGCTACAGTAATTTACTAGAACTGACTTCATACAGGGTAATTGATTTTAAACTTTATAATTATTGAAGATCGACTCAGTGTCTGCGATTGAAAATTATGGTTGTAAGTAAGCGTCCTGATGTGCTCAGGATGTGTCTTATTAGTAATTATCCAAGTTGTAACAACACGCACGGTTATTTCGCCTTTCAAAAAATTTCGCTTTCTAATAAATGTTTTCAAACGGTAGTCTTCGCAGCCTTCGCAGTAGATCTTTGGCAATAGTGAAATTAAGTACTGAAACACGACAGCGAAGCCGAGGATAACGTTGATTAAAAAACATGGAAATATATCGCTACAGACGTAAGGGTTGGCACGTTTTTATAACGGCAACTTCAGTTGAAAGTCATCGTGTGCGTTACTGATTTTACCGCTAGCACTGCGTCAAGCACTATTTCTAAAGATCGAATTTAATTTATTGCACATCCAGATATTCACAACTACAAGCTGTTCCTTAGAAGAAAGTCCCATGTGTCCATATCTACTGCCATTCCTGTGCTGACAGCGATGACTATCTCATTCTGGATGAGGACTAAACAAGACAGTGAAGGGACAGCTCTATCGTACGCTACTCCAAGTCAGCCAAACGAACTGGTCATCAAGACACATCCCAGTGTAAGGGTGATCATCAAAGGTTCTCCACAGGGCGATGAAACAGACTGGGATCTAAACGACGGCAACTGGCATTTCGTGTGGATCGAGTGGGAGTCGTCCACTGGCCACTTGACTATTAGGGAAGGAGCACGTACTATCGGTCCACTGACTACCACCAAAACATCACTGGAAGGAGGCGGATATCTTGTACTTGGACAACGACAGCAGGCACAGAAAAAGTTTCTCGAGTCAAAAGCTTTCGTGGGCGAAATTTCTCATGTAAACATATGGAGCGTAAAGAGAACAGACTTCGAAGTGATGCGAAAGGACTGCATTGGTCTGCACACTGGTAGTGTATTTCATTTGTCAGATGATACGATTGATCTTCACCAAAGCGCATCTATAATTGCATCAGATGCATGCTCAGGTACTTTGCTAGTATCCTTATTACTCAGTGTTGTCTATTAAAACTCCATACTTATTTACGTTTAAAAGCTGTGTATTAATTTTCCACTTTTTCCTTGTCACTACAGACACAGCTTTATATTTTTCAAACAAAGGAGAAGACGACTTCGTCAAATTAACGGGCATGCGCAGTTTGACGGCGTTCACCGTGTGTATGTGGATGAGTTCCAGTGACAATGAGGGAAGTCCATTCAGTTACGCGGTGTCAAGCAAAGATAACGAGCTGCTTATTTACTACAAGAAATATTTTCAGCTGTTCATTGGTGGAGAGAGCAGGTTGAATATACAGTATTGTGCAAAAGTAATGCAAAAGAAATTCGACGCAAATGAATGGAATTTCTTTTCGAAGGATTTAGATTTGTTAGTAAACAATAACGCGATGGGCTGCGACAGCTATTAGGGAGTTTTTGCAAACCATGACGTTTTTTAGCCTCCTACGCACATTCCTTGGGTTCGTCACTGGGGAATCTTTCTCCCCACGAACGCCTATTGAAGCCAATGGGAACATTCCTTGCCCTTTGTTTGCTCGCGTCCCGATCACGGCTGCGGACTTTAGATCTTTCTTCAGGTACCGGAAAGCTTTGTAGTTCAGGTGACTTGGGAATAGTCTTCATTTGGAGTTGTTTTGTTTCCTGTCTTTTATTTCTTTTGTTTTACGTAAGCTTACGTAATCTGTGCTCCGGTACCTGAAGAAAGATCCCGGACTTTGCTCCAAAGTTCAGCTGGAGATCACATGAAAATTACTTAACAATCAATCGGTGCAGGCCACTATGATGTCTACATAATCGTGGGAGGATCATGATGGTGTCCGTTGAACTTCTGTGTGTTCAAAGTCCGCAGCCAAGATCGGGAAGCGAGCAAGCAAACATCAAGGAATATTCCCATGATTTTAGCAGACGTTCGTGGGGAAGGAAGTTGCGTGACAAGCCCAAAGAATGTTTTCGTAGGAGACTGGACGTTTTTAGACCGATAGGCGTCCTGAACAGATTTATTAAGACATTCGAAGGTGAAATTGAAATTCATTCTTTACCAGGCGTCGTCATTGTCGTCGCAGCTTTGAATGCTAAAGCTCCCTGAGCAAGAGAAACGCGAGAAACTTTTTGAATTACAAGTTGGAAAAAAGATAATATACTTTGAATTTAGCGCATAATATGCGATACGAGATACACGAGGAACATTAACAAAAATTGTTTTCTTCAGGGATACAACAGTGTCTCCTAATGATGGCGTGTGGCACCACATCTGTTTATCGTGGGAACGCAGTTCGGGATCATGGAAGTTATACAAAGATGGTGAGATCAAACAACAAGGCACGGACTTCCAGAAAGGCTTTACGGTAAGAGCAGGCGGCTCTTTGGTTCTGGGACAAGACCAAGACTCGGTCGGTGGTGGTTTTGACGCTGATCAATCATTTAAAGGAATGCTATCAAATGTCAACGTATGGGATCGCAAGCTTACTGACACACAGATAAAGGAGATGTCAACATCATGTCTGCTGGATGAATGGAATGCTGGAAACGTATACAGCTGGCGAAGCTTCCTGAAAAAAGCTCAAGCCAGGCTTGTAACAGAGTCTCCTTGTAGGCCGTTGGGAACTGGTACGTTGCATAAGGACCAGTAGCAAGGACTTTAGAGAATAATAAACTACCACCTAAGTCAAGAATTTACGATTAAGTTTAAGGTTGGAGAGGGACGAGGTAGGCTTAGGGGAGGAAAGTGGAAAATGACTTAATATTCTAGGGCTTAAAGGGGCACTGTCACGGTATTTTAGCGTCATTTTACAATACCGAAATATGTTCCTGCATGAATGGAAACCCAAAAATAATGATGCAGTTTTGTTACCTAGGACATTATTACTACACCGAAACCATTTATTGCCGCCTATCACTTAGCATGGTAAGGATGGAAATGGATTGAAATTTGAAAAAACTAGCCAGTTTTTTTTTTTAAATTCTAGAGCCATTCCTTGAAAATATTGCTAGGAAATTCATTATGGTTTGCTCTCAGAGCCAACATTCGTTTGATATGTTTCTGTTTGTCCATTTGAGCATTTTGGGAACGAGTTAAGGTACCAGGTAAAGATTTCAGCGACGAATGAAGCTGAAAACTGCAAAACTCCTGTGGCAGTGTTTTGTGAGCCTTCATAAAAACAAAATACCTCATTTTAAAAAAAAATATGATAATTTTGACTAAAATCTAAATGCGAAAGTTTCCTTATGAAGAAGAGACATGTTTTTGGGCCAAAAATGAGTAAATGAGATTAAAAATACCAAACGTGGGTAAACAAAAAAAATAGATGCATGTATTGTCGGGCAACATTTGTATCACCGTACCATTCGTAAAATCTTCTCCAGATGACAGCATCAACGTTTTAGAAAAGATGCATTGTTTAGCTGGAATGTCAAAAAGAAAACGATTTAGTTGTCACATTATGGTTTCCTTTCTTTTCAGACAACGCCTTCCATTTTCCAAACAAAGGAGTTACGGATGCCATCAAAATATCAAAAGTGAGAAGTAGTTTGACGGCATTCACTGTGTGCCTGTGGATGAATTCGACCAACACTCAGGGAACTCCATTCAGTTACGCTGTGGGCAGTAGTGATAACGAGCTACTTATCGAGTATAGCGGATCTTTTGACTTCCTCATCGGAGGCACACAAAGGTAATTAACTGTTGTCTGTATTCGCAAAAACATAGCCACAGAATACTGATGACTTGCACTGATAATCTTGATACAATTCTCTCCCAGAGCTGGCTTTCCACAAGGCTTATCGTAGCTCGAATAAAAAGAAATAACTCTCCTGTATAACTTTTTGAGCCTAGGAAGACTGAATTCACCGTGGTTTCGTTGACTTATGAATTGTACAATATAATTAAGAGATTAACGTGAAATTGGAGTCTAAATCAACACGAACGTACAAATATCAAACCTCCGGTGGAGAGCTGATTTATAGCTTTCTAAAGGTCTGTATCGTCCTGAATGGACTGAACAAGAGCTTCCTATATCGAGAATCGATTGATCTTCAAACAAATTGGCTCATAATTATGAGTAGCAAACAATTCACATGTTCTCAGTAAGTCAATTATCGACCGGAAGCCACACAAATAAAACTCTTCCGCGCTAGTGGATAGTTAGCTGGGCCGAAAACGCCGGAATTTGATAAAGCAAGGAAATAGCATGTTCCTCACGATCGATCAGCCTTTGACTTGCTTACCTTTTGCACTATTCGTGGCCATGTTTTGCTCGCAAATGTCCCGAATGTGCTATTTAGTCTTCACTCAATGTCCCGGATGAAGTCCTTAGACGCATCTAAGCTCGGGCCAAATAACGCCAACAACAGCTAGAAATGTCTAATCCATTTCACGTCTCAGCCCTAAATTATTTGGCTAAAATGGCGTTTTGCTACCTAGAGAAAGCAACAACACTATCGCCATGGTGTAAACGGAATATTACGGGTAGAAATGACGCCACGTTTCAGTACATTTCAGTGCCCTTTCATGTACGATAATGGAAGTCGCTTGCTAGCAAATCGTTAGACCTGCACCTGCATTGGACTTTGATATCTTCCTGCAGACTTCCTTTAGAGAGAAGTTATAGAAAGGTAATTGATCAGCGCCATCTCCAAGTAATCGCGCGAACTAAATTCAGACGAGTGTAGCCTGGGCTAAACTTAACACAGTGGGGGCGGTGGGCAGAGATACATGTTAGATAATGAGCTCATAACGGAGCTCCGGCGGCCCCAACGGCCGCCAAGCGGAGACCTGTACTCGTATAGCAAAGGAATTGCTTCTCTCATGGTTATCATGGCTAGTGGTATTGCTTGTGGGCACGTACGCATGATGACGGCGACGGCGGAGTCACGCAAGATGGCGGCCATACTCCAGCTAATAGATGGACAGAGACATGCAGCCTTGGTATAAAGCGTACCTCTCTGATTTTTTTGAACATTCAAGTTATGGTCAATTGACACTTGTCAAAACAAGGTATCCATTGGCCAGTGTCGCATAAGCGTATCGCGAGCTCAAGTTTAGAGCTTATCGAGGCCACGTATTTTTGAAGTTGACCACTGTTTAATTGGATTACGGGCTCATGTCAGGTTAAGTTGTTGTCAGGAGGGAGGGGGTGTCTCCAGGCAAAACAGTGGTTTAGTCATAACTACCAGTGTGACGTCACGTCATACTAGATCGATGATGTGGAAATTTCTAACTTTTTGATGATTCGATTACTTTGTCCAATGTTACCCAGGATTCAAAATGTATGAAAGATTTCTTTGCAGTAATTTTCGGTAGGATGAGTTATTCGAAAGCCTCATATTTTGAGTAGAAATATACTAACAAGTGCCTGAGACGTCAATAAAGTTTAATGGATTGACAACGTTTTTCCGGAGCCCACGCAGAAATGCGGCGATGTCCTGATGCCAGAATAGGAGGTTTGGTACATGGTATATTAAGTTTGCTCTGTGCTGAGAATTAAGCCTTCAGTACTTGTGGTTCGCCTCACCAATCCCTTCAAAGTTAATGGAATGGCATTTGGAGAGCGACTTCTGAATACCCGGCCACGACTACGTGACACTGAACGCTTGCTCCCGTAGTCCCGCAGTGGTGTTGTACAGCGATATTCACTGTTTACAAACAAGTCTTTTGATATTTAAATTTTGCCAACCACTGAACAATATCATGCATTGTTTCAACAGCCAATAAACCTCTGGTTGGCACAAAATGACAAAAGGAGACGTAACGATGAGTATCGCCATTTTATGTAATATTTCAAAAACGAGTGCGAGGGTTTCATCAGGTTTCCAAACGCGAGAAACATTTGAAACCACGAGGCCGCAGGCCGAGTGGTTTTATTGTTTTCGAGCGTTTGGAAATCTGATGAAACCCGAAGCACGAGTTTTTGAAATTACTTCTCCAACAAAGAAAATTAGTTTAAATTATCATTTGAATAAGATTTCCCAATTCAACTATTATATTTAAGACGTGAAATGTGCGTGATCATGCGTGATCCTCAAAACAATGCGCTTGAAGTGCTTGAGGGTTGATGAACGTAAGACGAGTAAAACTATAGCAATGTTTCTCGTTACGTCACCTATTGTCATTAATGTGCCAACCAGAGGTTTATTGGCTCTTGAAACAATGCATGATATTTTAGTGGCTGGCAAATTTGAATATCAAAAGAAACATGGCGTCAATGTTTGTAAACAAGAAACATCGCTATTGCTCCCGCAGTCCCGCAGTAGACAAAATGAATATTAAAACTCCGGGTTTCGGCTCGTGGATTAGAGAACGAAGTCTTTTCATGTGTAGCGCGCTTGTTTCGGCTGATGGATTTTAGAGCGAGGTATATAGGTATATTTCTCTTTTGTTTCCATATGCAAATATTTATTGACTGCGGGACTACGGGAGTAGGTATTTAATGTCACGCAACCGTGGCCGGTCGCGTTTAAAGACATTTGAACATATATAGCAGGACCTGGACAAAACACGAAACAAAAATTAATCCAATTAGTTATGACCTTAGCCCTTCTGATCTGGAGCACACAGGCAGTCATCTACCCCACAAAATTTAAAAACACAATCATTCAACCAGCTAACAGCTGGTAAACATAGACACTCGACCTTTCACCAATGGAACAAAGTTTAATGCGCGAAAAATCAAACCGACCCGTGCGCCCTCGCACTCAAAAGGATTGTTGAGCAAAATGGCTCATCACAGTGAGAAAAACTAACAATGGCTTGAAAGTTATATAAAAAAGGAACAAAAGCTCCTATTATGAGGCACTTCTGTTGAAAATTTGAAGAGAAAACGGCGGGCGTTTTGGGTGGCCTTTACTTGACCGGAAGTCAAGATGGCGATAACCCCACTTGACCCGATTTGTTTTCAATAAAATTTAGAACAAAAATGCAAACAAAACAACAAACAGTTGTACTCACAGACAATATCCACTACAAAGCTTGCACATTTATGCCAAATTAGTGAAAAATAGCGCAATAATAGCTTGTATTATCCTCTTTTTCTTTGAATTCAATGGAGTCGCGACCCCAAATCTGGGCAAGCCGAGCGAAGTTTCGACTTGTTGCTATGTGACGTCACACTGGCAGTGATGAGTCGGTCTCCGACAGATACTCGAAAACAATAGAGTTACCCCCTCCCTCCTGGTTGTTGTCATCAGGGCCGGGATGTTCGAAAGTCGGTTAACGCTAACCCAGGTTTAAACGTTAACTGAAGCATTATTATTTTTCTGTTTTAAAAATGTTTTTCATCTCTAACGTTTGGTGTAGTTTGAGATTACTACAGCTGAAAACTGAAGGGCAAACAATATAAACAGATTACCTAACCAAAAAAATTACAAAACTGAAATCAAAACTCTCGCTAACCCTGGGTTAGCTTAATCGGGCTTTGAGGAAGCCGTTTAACGCTAACGCAGGATTAAACGCTAACTCGAGAACAAAGTTTTCTCGCTCGTTCTGCGGGCACAGCCGTCGTATGCAAGGGGATTCTTCAAACTCAAAACGGAAGGGCAAACAACAGCAGCTAACAGCAAACCTCACAAAAGTGAAATCAAAATTCTCGCTTATCGTGGGTAAGCTTTAATCGGGCTTCGAGCAAGCCGGTCCAGGAGTTCCGCTTTTAGGATTGGTTAAATCTATATAATATTTCTATTCTATATATTATTTTTATGGTTAAATCTATATATTATTTTAAGCCCAATAAAGTTAATAATGAAGTCTTAGGTGGATGATAACTGCAGTGGAACCTTTCGTAAGCGGACACTTTCCGGACGCGAGAAAGATGTCCGAAACTTGAGCTGGCCGCTTACGAGGATGGTAGCAGAAAACTGACGTACCGTATACGACAGACATACATACTGCAGTACAAACTACGATACTCTGCGATATACTTGGCATTTTGTTCTTTTATAGTGTCTGCTAACAAAAGCATAGAAAGAGTTAAAACAGCTTCCATTTTATCCACAGGACTACATCAGTTACTGCCTTTAACGGCCAATGGCATCACATCTGTCTTTCGTGGGAAAGCAGCTCGGGCACTTGGAAATTCTACAAAAATGGCGACCTCAAATCGCAGGGATCAAACTTCAAGAGAGGTCACACGATAAGGCAAGGCGGTACTATTGTTCTAGGGCAGGATCAAGACTCGGTCGGTGGTGACTTTGAATCATCTCAGTCCTTTCAAGGAATGTTATCAAATGTCAACTTATGGAATCAAGCGCTCAGTGATTCACAAATCGAGCATATGTCAAAATCTTGTCTGTCGGATGAAGCTAGTGATAGGAAAGTATACAAATGGTTGGATTTCGTCCGTGTAGGGGGAGCAACGCTCGTTGAACCATCTCCATGTAAAATGTTTGGACCAGGTAAATGGCGGCTTTATTAAAATACAAGAGGTAATAACTGTTTACTGCAGGTAGTAGGAGCAAATGTCGACAAAAATCAAACAAAATCAAATTTCTTCGGCAAAGCTAAAAAACTCCAATTCGCTCGTCTTTTGCATTTAGGTAGCTCCTAGCAAGAATGCTAACAGGCTGCAGTTTATTCCTTGGAATAGTTTTGTCATTCCAAGAAAAAACAACATTATTGATTTAACTTTCAGACCCATTCAGCTCCATTCAGTTGGCGAATCTCAACTGGCCTCAAATGGACCATTTTTATTCTATTCGCATTTCGTATCCGTTGAGCGAAGAAAGTTTGTAATACAACCAGCTCGTTGCAGAACTATTCCTTAGGTTAAAAAGCACAATTTCAAAAATCAGCAAGTTTCAGCGAGCTACTAAATATGTTGTATTCAGTTGCCAAATTACCTCTGGCGCACCATACCACATGTACTAAAAGCTACATACAACAGTTTAACTGTTTGCTAAAAATGCACCACTCACTAATTTATAAGCCTGAAACAACATCAGATACCCTAAGGGCTTACATCTTCGATGACGTTACGATTTTTTGCGCAAACAGTCAGTTTATCTAAATCATAAAAAGAAGGCTTGGGGATATTAATTTTATTTTCTTTCGTTAATAAAAATACTGTCTTACTCACTCGCCGGGCTCGTCTGTAAAATATTGTTTTTACCATTCGAAGATAGAATTCATGTCTTCGCGTCCCCCGTCCCTTATCCTTAATGATTTCCTGACAACTGCGCGTAAGCTAACATTTAGGTCCAAACGAATGGTACCAGTAAAAACGGAGGGATGATATCATGTTGGAGTGGAAAGCACAAACCCCTCTTGAATGGCCTCAGAGAGTTGCTTTGACCGTAATTGCTTTTGAAAAAGATATGTAACCCAGGAAAAGCGCGAAAACACTGCAAGACATTGACTTAAGATACGGAAGCCTGATAGCAGGCAGTGATGAACAGACAGAAAATCACCAGACCGGACAACGCGCTAAAAATTGGGTGGTGATAGCTACTTAATCAAACTAATGCGTTCTTTCTTCTTTTTGATGCGTTCCGTCGATCCCTTTTTTGAACTTCCTGTGTAAAAAAACGTCCATTTTGTTTGTACCAAGCACACTAATGTATTATTTCTGTTTCTCTGTCAATCTAGAACACACTTTCCATTTTCCAAAGAAAGGGGTCACTGATGTTGTGAAAATTTCAGGCATGCGTAGTTTAACTGCCTTTACTGTGTGTCTGTGGATGACTTCAAGTAACAATAAAGGAACTCTCTTTAGTTACGCTGTAAGCAACAGTGATAACGAGCTGCTCATCGAATACGACAGATATTTTGATTTTCTCCTCGGTGGCACACAAAGGTAAAGTAAATATTACAAGTAGCCACAGTAGCTCTTATTGGAGTTGAGCCAGCTGTCAAATATTCCTTAGTTTAGAAAGGCATACAAATAAGGCGAAAGAGTCAATACGAGGCAGACATGACCCTTTCCCCTCGTTTGCATTTCAAATCGCTGATAATTGCGATAATGCGATTTAACAAATTGACGTCAGTTTTTCATGCGTCTGTTCTCTTATTGGTGATAATTTGCGTCATAAAGCTACTCTACAATCCGAGGGTAAATAAAGTATTCACTTCACACTTCACATACTTCACGTCATAGCAGTGGAACCATAAGCCGCAGGCGAGTGATTCCGAAGTAAACTTTGACAATGCCTGTGGCTTGTGGTGCCCCTATATTTCTCGTTCTCCCAAAATATGGAAATCGAGGGCGAATAATTTCTAATTGTTTTAGTATAAATCTACTAGTAGTTCAAAGCTTATCTTAATCCTCTACGCAGCTTCAAAAGCGCTGAACGACCGTCATTTTGTTGACAAGGGCACACTGCTACGTTACTCACTATAACAGAGTAGACAGTGAGAATGATATGCGTGATAGAAGTACGCTAGTAGATTTATATTAAACTCGATAAAAACACGGCACATGTTTTCTAGTTCATCTTAAATTACGTGCGCTGATTGGCCAATTTCGAAGTAAGATTTTCGAATCTTGCTAGTCTGAGTTTTGTCCCATGGGCCCTGTTGCTGTCAATTATATGACTGGCAACACTTCAAACCTAACCGAGGAGTAAAAGCAGCTCAGCAGTAGAAAAAAAACTCTGAATGAAAAGTTTGCCTGTTTGCAAAAACGTTTGGACACAGCGGGGTTTGGACACAACTTATGTTACACAAATATTCCAGTTGACTAGACACTTTCTTGCACAGAAAAACTTCAGCTGCAGCCAGCGACGGGGAATGGCACCACATCTGTTTATCATGGGAGAGCAGTTCAGGATCATGGAAATTCTACAAAGATGGAGGCGTGACTGAGGAGGGTACGAACTTAAAGAGGGGTCACACGATTGGACAAGGTGGTACTTTGGCCTTTGGACAAGAACAAGACTCGGTCGGTGGTGACTTCGAGACTTCTCAATCACTTCAAGGCAAGCTATCAGGCGTCCACGTATGGGATCATGTACTTACTTCAGCTAAAATTAAGGAAATGTCAACAACTTGTGTCCTAAATGAAGATGACGATGGAAACGTATATAACTGGCTCCATATTCTCCGCGAAGGAGAAATACGTCTTGTTGAACCATTTACTTGTGAGCCAATAGAAAAAGGTATGCGAGTTTTCAATATTAGTCCTTATAACTATAACAAAATGGTCGAATTTCATAAGCTCTCAGCACGCTCTATTTTTCACCAAACAGTCCAAAGACAAAATATGCGTGAAATCTCGCGCGATTACTTTACCTAGAAACAATAGTCTCCATTTAGCGCGAAAATATGCTAGGATATTTGTCCGCGGACATTATCTGTTCCGAGAAATAAAAGATAAAAGGAACAGATAATGTCCAAGGACAAATATCCGAGCATATTTTCGCCCCAAATGGAGGCTATCGTGTTTATTATCCTTCAAATCTTTTTCGCAACGCGAGCCGTTTTGAAAATTGGGGGATATTAAACAATTATTATTCAAATTTCATACACTGTACGAATTCCGATTTTCTGATTGGTTGATTTGTACCACGTGGCACTGGGTTATGACGAAACAACCTCCTTGACGTCATTATCGTGGTGTAAAAGCCGTGGTGTAAATTCAATACACCACTGTCATTACACCATGGCTTCGGCTGACTCAAAGTTTGACGATTTTTGTTAGCAGTGTATTCAATTTGAATAATAAAAATGTTAACGCACTCAGCGAGTGAATTATCGGGATTTACCTGCATTCGTTCACTAACACTCTCGAATTGCATTATCCAATGATCCAGTTTTTAATAATCTCGGATATCTCCCAGTTTTAGCTGGGTGATATTCAGTCACGTGACGTGTTTAGACCAATCGCGCGCGAGCGAAAAGATTTGATTTGATTTGATAATGCAATTCGAGAGTTTTCATTGGCTAAGCCATCATGGTATATGAGCCATTATACCATGAGCTACAAAAATGGCGAGCGTATGCGTGATCTTTTGGGCCTTTTTGTTTTTACTGTAGTCTAGTTTTCTATATTTTGGGGGCGTTTTTAATAAAACAATTATTCCACTCGCGCTTGTTAGATATGAGATGATTATAGCCATCTCGGCGCTACGCGCCTCGTTGGCTATCTATCATCTCATATCCAACGCGCGCTCATGGAATAATTGTTAATTATTCGTCGGTATACCACTCGAAAGCGTTGCATATCCAGTTTATATTCCCAAACCTTTGGAAATGGCTTTTTCTCATTTAATTTTGTCGTTGAAAAGAAAATCTCAACAAGTTTCGTTTTGTCTAAAATTTCCATGCAATTTTTTTTTAAGTAATTATGGTTACACGTAACAGAACTTCGTGTCGTCCAGTTCTCTCTGCAGTCATACTTGCGATTACACAAATTAGACTCCTACACGCGGTCTTACGATTTTGCCAATCACTCGAATGGTTTCAGACATAACATATAATTGAAAAAAATCGGTAATTCGCATGATCTCGATATTGCTTCAATTCCACGTCCTTCTTAACTTGAATATCTGCAGAAACAATAGACGAAAACCTAGTCACATGCAAGCCTAACGAGTTCTCTCAAACTTCAACTGATTTGTTTGTTTGTTTGTTTGTTCAATTACCTACGCATGAAAAATGCGAGTTAAATCTTATTATCTTAACTAATGTAATACTTATTTTTCTTTGTTACTCTAGACTACGCTTTCAACTTTCCTGACAAAGGGGTCCATGACGTTGTAAAAGTATCGGGCATGCGCCGTTTGACGGCATTTACCGTGTGCCTATGGATGAGTTCAAGCACCACACAAGGATCTCTTGTTAGTTACGCTGTAGGAAGTAGTGATAACGAGCTGCTTATCGAATACAACAGATATTTTGACTTTCTCATCGGTGGAACACAAAGGTAAAGTACTTTACTGAATTAAGATAGGGTATCTACAAAATGGTGATCCCGTTTACAGCATGCAGTCTCCCCATACAACCCCAACCCCCTCCCCATGTCCTTCACCTTTCAGTTTCGCGGTTACATACCATGGGTATCAGCTTAATCAATCACTTATGCTGCAGGTGTGGACTTTTTCTTCGCAGGTCTACCTCAGTGACAGCATTTGACGGTGTATGGCACCACATTTGTTTAACATGGGAAAACAGTTTGGGATCATCGAAATTCTATAAAGATTGCGAACTACAGGACGAAGGCACTTTAAAAAGAGGTCACGCTATAAGAGAAGGTGGCACTTTGGTGCTTGGGCAAGATCAAGACTCAGTCGGTGGTGACTTTGAAACCTCTCAGTCCTTTCAAGGGTTGCTTTCAAACGTCAACGTATGGGATCACGTACTTTCCGCTGCACAAATCACAGAGATGTCGACATCATGTCAGCTGGATGAATGGAATGTGGCAAATGTATACAAATGGGCTGATTTCCTCCGTCAAGGAGGCACGAAGCTTGTTAAACCATCTCCTTGCCAGCCTTACGAGATCATGGGTAGGCAAATCCAATGAAGTTGTTGTGTTCAGAAACATGAGTACGCTTTCAATTTTCAATTTTCTTCCAATTTTTCATTCTCGTCCCCAGAGCCCATGATCTTTCAGGCTTGCGGCAGGAATCGAGAGCTCTGGGAGCAACCATTTCAGACATGCGCCATAGATGCAGACTGCGTGAAACCGGATGGGCAGAATTCGGTTATTTCCTTTGCTATTTCAAAATGGTTGCTCCCAGAGCTCTCGTTTTCCGACCGCTGGTAAAGGGGAATGAGACTCTGGGAACGAGATTGCCAATTTTTATGCTTTCATTTTATATGAAACATATGTATGGCATAATGTAATATCTATTGCTTTTCGTCTCAATCTAGACTACGCTTTCAATTTTCCGGAAAAAGGAGTCAATGACGTTGTGAAAATCTCTCAAATGCCCCGCAGTTTGACAGCATTTACCGTGTGCCTGTGGATGAGTTCAAGTAACACTCAAGGAACTCTTGTCAGTTACGCTGTAAGCAACAGTGATAACGAGCTGCTTATCGAATATGACAGATATTTTGACTTTCTGATCGGCGGCACACAAAGGTAAAGTACATAACCGTCGGTAGTACGATACACTTATAGCAAATATGGCAGTGTATGCGCCAAAGCTAGGTTTTGCTATGAAGGTGGAACAGAGAATAGACCCTCATCCAAAATGGCGGCCGAAAATTCAAATAAGTCAAAATTAAAAACATATACCAGCACTAGAAAGAACACCTTTACTTTATTAAACCAGCAAAGTTTCAGCATTTGAGGTATAATATTAGCTGAGAAAATGTAAGTTGAAAATTGACAAATTACAGACGTTTGTGTGACTGGGGGTATAATGCATACCCCCAGTCAAACAAACGTCTGTAAATTTCTCAATTTCCAACCTTCATTTTCTCAGGTGATATTACACCTGAAATGCTGAAACTTTGCAGAGTTACTAAAGTAAAGGTGTTCCTTCTAGTGCTGGTATACGTTTTCTAATTTTACTTTAGTTGAATATTCGGCCGCCATTCTGGAGAAGGGTCTATTAACTCTGAAGTGTAAATTAAAGTGCTAATTAAGCCAATGAATAACCCACCGGGCGTTCGCCCTAGTAAAGGGAATCAGGGAACCACACGAGGTAAAGAAAAATTCTTTTGACCTCAGTGGGATTCAAACCTACGGCCTCCGGATTAGATCTACCGTTGCTCTGCCGACTAAGCTACGATGTCGGACAGAAAAAGTCGGGGACGAGTTAATTCTCTGTTCCACCATTTGTGTTCATAGTGCTACGCGGCACAACATTCATATGTACCTTTGCTATGAAGACTGCGGCTAGCTGTTATTTGTTGCGGTTCGAAGGATAATAGCAAAGCATTGTTTTCGCGGTTGACGTCACGGTTTTCAGTGTTACCAATTTGTATTTTGAATCAAGTACTATAAGGACTGGATTTTGCCGAGCAGAGCCATTCTATGCTAACGTCGCTGCCACCATGACAATTCGATCGATTTATTTTGCTATTTTACAGTTTTCGGTTCCCTCTCTCGAAGTGCTTGAAATGTAGCTCGGCTGGCGGCTCAGGCTTCCTTCAAAGAGGGGCTATTCCCTGAAGGGCAAAAGGCATATTATTTTTCTTCTGGATTTCCTATACACTCTGACCCCCAGGAGCGACTAAACCAAGTCTAAATATCAGCCACTGCGAATAATGTATGTGGAAGGCGTTACAGAACTGCCTTTAGAGACAAAGTGTTGTATGCCTTTTTCTAGTCTAAAACGTAAATACGCTTGGCCTCATTGCTGACGCAGCGAAGGAGCCTGAAGCGACTGAGCGAAGTCAGCAGATATAATCGGCAAGGGAATCGAGCTTCAAACTTTTCTACCACAATGCATTGCGCTCTATCCACAAATTCAACCACAATGCCTTGCACGCCGTGTTTTTGCCATTTGCTCTTCTTCTCGAAGGTTAGTTAAGCTTTTACTTTGTAAATGTTTGTTTTAAGCTTAAAAACTAAAATTTAACTACGAACGCATACTATGATAGTGCTTTAAAAGGCTCTGACAAAGCTTTCGCGTAGTTTTGCCAGAATGTTTCACAAAAGAAAATCTTAGTTAAGTTTATTTCGTGATTTGAATGTTCGAGTAAACAAGCAAGACATCACGAACTGGACCATGCAGACTGCAGACTGCATACCAGACCGTGCAGACTATGCAGACCGTACAGACTGAGCACTTTTTTTCTTATTCTCGTTTTTATATTTACTTTTGACTCGCATATCTTTTTGGCTCTGGTCACAAATTAGTCTTCAATTATATTTCGGAGCGTTTGTTATGCACAGGCCGCTCTAGCTCGGTATTCGACTGTTGACGTGATGTAGACTTTGCGAGGGCAACTCCGTTTGGTCCTAAATATGCTTACGTAAAGCTATTTTAAAATGTAGAAATAAAGTTCATTTGTAATTTAATGCCACATGTAACATGTGCATTTTCTACTCTTGGTGTGCAAAATGTAATTCCAAATGGCTGTTGGAGCGTGACCGCGATAACGTCAAAGAAGCCGAGCACATGGAAAGGCCACAGAAAACCGAATAGCATTTGAAATTCTCAGCGCAGTACGGTTGCCGTGTTGAGTTGATGTGATGGTTAATTTATTTGCCTTTTATATGGCAGTTGTTTTTTTATGGCGATTTAGACTACGAGTAGCCCTTCTTTCACTTAGTCAGTCGTTGCGTGACGCATTAGAAAAGGAGTGCAGATCTTAACTTGCCAATGTTTAGTACACTTTCCATCATCATGTTCAAAGTATTAGTTTCAGTTACAATCAGAGGTTATGAACTTTTAATCCCAAAAAATCATTTGTCCAGTGCTTCTGCAATGCAGATGGACATTACTTAACATTACCTTCCAGTTTACATGTTCAGTTTACATGTTGTTGTTTTTGTTGTTCATTTTATACAGTTGGACGGTTAGAATTTGGGAACACTACCACCATTTCTAATGGCAAATTACTTATATAGGGTTCTGTTAGAATAGTTGTAATGTTATCTTTGTTAGGATTATATTGGTTTTTACACATGTTGATGCTGAAATGTTTAAACTTGATTCAGTTTTGTTGAACTTTGACTTATTATGTTCATTTACATTTTATGCATTTCTTTTATTTAAATCACCTCCTAAAACCAATTTAGATTCGTTTTCATTTAGCCAGTGCCAACTATCACACCTCCCAGGTATTTTGTTATACTTTCATACCTAAACCTAAACCTAAAATTAGTTTAAGTTTAAATCAACTGTTGAAAAGTAGCCTGTGTTTTGCTTGTAATGAGTTCTCAAAGCAGTTACTCAAAGCAGGGTGAGCACCTAGGGTTAATGGTTTTGTTCAGAGTCAAGTTAACCCACTATTGAACGAGGCCATTTTACAGTTGTGTGCTTAGTTACCTGGCTATCACTGCAAGCGAGGCTGGAGGTGACCTTGCTTTGATACAGACCTCCGCTTTTCTTATGTAAATGCAAATTAGTTAGCATAAAAACAACTTGATTTCCACAATAAAAGCAGCAAGGTCTGTGTAAAGACAAGGTCAACTCCAGCCTCGCTGCCATTCAGATTCAGAAACCAGGTCACTAAGTCGACAACTGTAAAATGGTCTATTGGACCCTGGCGACTAGATCGAAGTAAGATTTGTAGCCCTGGCAACCTCTTTCCCATGCAATTAAAAGTGGTTGCGTAGCAGCAGCCCTCATGGTGTTTAGAACGCAACATAGATTTTAAACCATTGTGTAACATGCTACAACTGTCCGAAATTGAATTGATGCTGTGTAGCACTTGGAATTACTGTATGAGGAAAGTTGTGTTAAAAAAGTGCTATAGGAACATTAGCACTTATTTAACACAACTTTCTTCATACAACTGTCCACAAACTAATGAGCACTCACCTTTCAAGGGTATATGATCTCAATTACCCCTGCACATGGATGCTAGTCAAAACATGCTCATGCCACTCAAGATATATATTTCTTTCCTCTTATGAATGCTTGTGTATGCTTTTGTTTTAATTTTAGGTCTTAATCTAGGGGCGGTGCCTCGCATGGGACTTCATCTCGTTGCACCTGCCCCTTTTGGGTCTTGCCTTTTTTTATGCTATTTATTTATGTGGTTTACCCAATAAAGCTGTTAAAAAAAGAAACTGAAGAAAGAAAGGACGCTGAACAAATGCAAAACAAATAGTAGTCTGGTTTAACTCTCAATCTCTTTCGCCATACGTTACACGTCAGCATTGACTGCTGATAGGCATACTAGTTTATATCGTAAATTGGAAAACGAACGAGACAGAGTTTAGTTCCCAAATATTCTTCGCATAATCGCCTCCGAAGTCGTCTTCATTCTGAAAACTGTAATAAACGACTAAAAGTTTACGGGAAGATCCGAACAAATGGCGTTGATGAAAACCATACGCCTTGTTCAATTCAAGGACAGATTATTTGTTTACAGAGTTCGAGTGACACAATTGTAATCGTCTGTTTTCTATCGATTTTCTTACTAGGAAAACATCCGTAACAGCTAACGATGGAGCATGGCACCATATCTGCCTCTCCTGGGAAAAGAGCTCTGGATCTTGGAAATTCTACAAAGATGGCGTCATAAAACAAGAGGGTACAAACTTCAAAAGAGGTCACACGATAAAACAAGGTGGCACTTTGGTGTTGGCACAAGAACAAGACTCAGTCGGTGGCGACTTCGAAAAATCTCAATCATTCCAAGGGATGTTATCAAATGTCCACGTATGGGATCGAGTGTTACCTGCTACTCAAATTAAAGAAATATCAAGCTCGTGTGTACTAGATGAATGGAACGAAGCCAATGTATACGAATGGTCCGATTTTCTTCGCCAAGGAGGCGCAAAGCTTCTCAGGCCATCACCTTGCAAACCGTTTGGGACTTCAGGTAGCTAAATCATATACAGTTCTAGCTAGTTTAGGAAACCTGCAAACTCAATACTTGGCAGGCATTCTAGGACATTTAACATACTTACCGTATTTCTTGGGATGTCAGTTCTTGAAAAAATTTAAGCCGCTCTGTAGGGATCGATTTCACTAGTCTAAAAACCACACCAAACGCACTCTGAGGCTCGAACTCTACTGTTCAAAGACTTTGCCAATTTCCGTGCAGAAGGAAATTTCGCATACCTATATCAGAAGTTAAGTAGATTTTATTAAGCAGATTTTATCATAGGCTCGATTTCCGCCGCTCTCTCGTGTCTGGTCTGTTCGGGGGACGAGCGCGGGCTCATTTCCTGAAGAGCGGCTGGAAATCGAGCCTAATTTTATCATAACTACAGCTTCACTGCTTCGAAACTTGGGTTTATTTCCAACTTCAGTCATTTCCAAGCCTTCACGTTGTTGAATTCACTAGCAGTTCCGGTAAATTGGTAGACTTTGCCTTCGAAACTTGAGCAAGGCTTCATCTAGTTTCTTGGAAGCGAACAGAGCTCGACTCCATGAACACATTTTGGGCTAAAATACCCTATCGAAACATTGTTTCAGAGCTGGATTTCAGCTCACAAAATACTTTAGCCTCTGTATGACAATTACGCGTAAGAGCATACTTAGGTCCAAAAGAGTGGTGCTCGGATAGGTTGATTTTGATATAGGCTTGAATGTCGGAAATGCTCGTACATGGGCTGATACAAACTGCGATAACTTTTGAAATACTGAAATAGTACAGGGGTTTTTGCATACTTTTGCCGGTAAAGGACTACACTTTGCAGCTGTGTAGACTAGAGGTTTAAGCTAGGTCCCAAGTTCTAAAAATTAGCTTCTAAATGAAGGCCATTTCCAGCCATCGTACGATGGCGATTAATAGTGTTCAGTAATATGCTTGATTTCGTCTTGCCACTTAAATTAAGACATAATTGGTTAGTCTCTCGGAAAACTAGAAAGGTTTATGAGCAAAATGACATAAGGCCCTGGGCATAAGGCTCATTACTAAGTGTTGCGAATGAAATATTTTACGGCGTCACGAAAGTGTCAATTTTTGAGTTATTTTTTTGTAAAAAAATACCTCAATTCTTAGTGTGCAAAATATAAAAACAATCTAACGACTGGATTTTTTTTTTAAATAAACAAAAACCGTTATTTAAACCTTGTTCTAAACCAGCCCCGTTGCCATGGCAACAGCACACACCATAGTCAAAATGCGAGAATAAATATTTCTGTGGTTAACCTTGACTCTTGCAAAAAATGGGCGCCAAAGCATAAATAGTTTAAAAGTTATGGTGAATTAGGCATAGGCACTTGAAAACTGTGTTCGGCCACCTTAAGTGGCCATGCGATCGCGAGGTACGATGGCGCGAGAATTCAAGAATTGCCTGCAGAATCTCAGATAGCTGGACCCGTAATTAAGCCATGCAACTTCGCAAAAATTTGATGTCTGAAAGATACTTCTTAGCATAGTCATGATTTTAACACGATGTTACATACACGAAATCAAAGTGGCTATGAGCCACTCAACTTGGAAAATGGACTCCTCCAGCGCCAAGCATGTTTTCACCCAGACATTTGAATCGCCTGGCTTCCAAATCGAACACAAGATAAACTGAAGGGTTGATGCTTCTTCTTGTGGCATTCAATCGAAGAACCATTAAAAATCCAAGTGCTAACCGCCAAATAATTTTGGTGAACTGCAGCTTTCGAAGCGACCAGCATCCGCGGCCGAGATTTCGTTTGGAGCAAACAGCGTGACTGTTGCTCCTTGGCACCCTGATTGGATGCATTCTTTAGCATTACCCAATCAGCATGGAGTAACAGCGTGACTACGGATTAGTTTTCAGAATGTCACAAACAGTATTAAAAAGTCGATCGAACGGTGAGTTTAATAACGTAAAACGATTTTCAAGGAGCATTATTTTAAACATCTAACAAGCAGTTTCGTCAGTTTAACGGAGGAGCATTTCAGTGAACATCAATTAAAAACAGATACAAAATGTCTTATTGTCATAAATTAATCGTGACCTGATGCGGTCGCGGTCAACCGTGAATACTCGATGAAAGGTTTTCGAATGAGTGAACAGTTTATTGTGTCGACCTCAGTATGTTTTTTTAAAAAAACAAAAGAGTTTTTAAGCTCATTAGCCTTTGCCAAAATACTCTTTTTGCTCATGTTGACTATCCCTCTACAATACTTCACTCGCAGCACTTCACTTGCCCATGGAAACTACTAGTCGTATAAATAAAAGGCGGGACACATCGTTCGAATTCTCCTCAATTCTCTCGACTGTTGACCTTTAAAAACATTTAACATGATCTGTGTCTTCTTTTTCTTTTTTGGCAATCGAGTGTGGTTAAATTAAACCTGTATGAGCGGGCACTTTCGGTAAATGAGCTATTTTCTAAAAGAGACTGATATAATTACAGGTAGCTTCTGTTTATAAAAGCGTTCGTGCGAGAATTTATTCAATGTAGAGCATTTCTGCGATAATATATTGAGTAGTTAGGTCAGAATTCAACGAATAACTAACTTGACACGGTGCAACCGACCATGGAACTGCTTTAAACGGCAGATGTTCAAAACCCGGTGGGGGGGGGGGGGAAACTCCTATATGCAAAGGTTGAGAAATTCTCGTCGTCTCGGGTACACATCAAGGATTCTGCTCTCACTTACGGTGTTGACGACGAAACAGCAACATTTTCAGCTGTCAAAGTATCGTTTAGGGTGCACTAGCCGGAGAAGAAATAATAATTAAAAGAAACGTTCTTATTTATTAATTTCTGTTTTCAGGCTTGATTTCTGCTGAACTCTCGATTACGCGAGTCGGGACTACAAGTGCCCACGGGATTGTCTCTTGAACAATAGCTAGTAATCAAACCTATTCCGTTTTAAGTGGTATCTTTTAGGGGTATAATAGGGAACTTTAGATCGGAGGACGAGGACAACTACGAGTACGAGTTTTCCATACTGAGCATGCGCATAAGGTTTCGAGGCCGACATTTTTCGAAATGCGCGTGCTCAGAACAGAACACTCGTACTCGTAGTCGTCCTCGTCCTCCGATCTAAAGATCCCTAATGTAGCTCAGGCAACGTCCACTAAGTCTCCTGTAGGAGTTAAATTCAAATTTTCCGAGGAGCATTCCTTGCGGCTTTTTCATATGGAAGCTCCCCCCGAGTTTCCAATGGCTAACGGGAAGTGATGGAGTGATGGAGTGACAGACCATCCACCACTACAACTTGGAAAATAATAAATATTTTCGAAGTTAAAAAGGATAAAGAGCTCAGGAGACTGCTTTTTGTAATTTAAAGTTTCTTTATTTTAACAAATCCTCACGGTACTGTTTTCTAATACCAAATCGTGTGGTAATCCTTAAAATTTTAAAACTGATGCGGGTCTTAATTATTGTTTTAAATTTCAGACTACGCTTTCCATTTTCCGGACAAAGGAGTCAAGGACGTTGTTAAAATCTCGGGCATGCGCAGTTTGACAGCGTTCACGGCATGTTTCTGGATGAATTCCAGTAGCACTCAAGGGACTCTTCTTAGTTACGCTGTAAGCAATAGCGACAACGAGCTGCTTATTGAGTACGACGGAAATTTTGACTTTCTCATCGGTGGCACACAGAGGTAAAGTAAAGGCCCGGGGGCGTACTCTCTTATAAGAGCTTAATGGGGACGTGCGGCCAGCCAGGGTATGTTTTTCGGGATTTTTGTCTTAAACAGGGTATCGAATTTGTCATGTTTTGTCTTAATCAGGGTATCGGTTTATCAATTTTTGTCTTAAATGGGATATCTTTTCTTGGATGATAAACGGCAAAATTTTTACAAACTCTTGTAAATTATTATTGACTCTCGTTTTCTTTGGCATTGATACCAGGTACATTATTAAATTTCCATTGATTACACAACAAGAAAGCCACACAATTTGAAACCGCAACTTTTAATCTATGTCTTAAACAGGGTATCAAAAATCAGAATTCTGTCTTAAACAGGGTAGGAAAATCAGCGATATTTTTCTTAAACAGGGTCAGGGTATGATGGACCGGGCCGCACCTCCCCACCCAGGAATATATCGAGTACCCCTCCGGAAGTAAAGGGTAGAAGTTAATGAGCTGATAAGGTGAAAAATAATATGAGTGACTAGATTGCAGGTGCAAGCCAAGGAACGTATTCGAAGTCCTTCCGCTTTCGCTTTGTTTTAAAGTACCTATGAAGTAAAAAATAATTGCTGCCTATTTGAAAGGTTTTACAAAGACAGTAAAGAAGAATGGCGTTTTTCTTTTTGGAATATTTCTTTTCGTTTTAGAGATATTCACGGTTTTGTATTGTGCAAATGAGTAAAGTAATAACGTCATAAATTGTTCCACTAAAACGATAAAATACTGAATTAAGAATATTCTTCAGAAATATTGGAGCAGTGATCTTCAAACTTTGGCACCAGAAATGTACATCACAAAGAAACAAAATGACACCAGGAGCCCATCTCCTGATGACACCTACTATATTGTTGCCATGGCAACATCCTTGGCTCCGTTTGCAACCTTTCTGATTGGGACAGAGGGTCTTTCTCAGAACAGACATGGTCCCCACATTGTCTTAACTCTCCCCATTAGATTGTTGGGAGTGGATGATCCTTGTGTAAGATGAACTCTGGGAATTTTAGTTCTAATTAAAGCAGGGCCAGCGGCATAACTGTTGTCATGACATCGGCATGAGAGCTGTCATTTTGTTTCTTTTGTTATGTAAATCTCTGGTGCCAACTTTTAAGATCACTGCTTTATTAATTCGACGGATATTCTTGATTAAGTGTCGTACTGTTTAAGTGAAACGCCCTATGACGTCACTACTTCCCTCATTTGCATAATACAAAAACGTAAATATCTCTAAAATAAAAAAGATATTCCAAAAAGGAAAACATCGTTCTTCTTTACTTTGAGAAGCCTTTCAAATAAGCAGCAATTGTTTTTACAGTGGAACCCGGTTAATACGGACACCAAGGGGACATCCCATAGTCTCCGTATTATCCGGGTGTCCGTATTAAGGGGGCTCTCAGAGAAAACGCCAGGAACACATCTTTTGTCGATATAAAGACTAAAGAAGACAGTTTTACGAGAAAACGTTAAAAAAAGTTCGTCCTAAAGAAACGTCACGATCATTTATCATAGTCCCAGAGTAAAATCTTTTAAGTTTTGTACAGAGTATTGTTATTGAAACATGCATGACAGTGGATTCATTTGAAAAAGTCTGTGATTTTACTTCGTTACTGTTTTTTAGCACAGTTCTCGGTGTAATAAAATTTTATTCACCCGTAAAAACCTGTCATTATTTAAACAGGGTACAATGTCTACAATTATCACATAATTACGTCAATGAAAATAGACAGTGTGCAGATAACCAGTGTCCGTAAAGCGAGGTTGACGACGTGCAATATATGAGAGTTTGTGACCCGGGACACAGGAAAGTGTCCGTTGTCCGTATTACCCGGTGTCCGTATAAAGCGGATTAAATTTAGAGAAAATACATGAGCTTTTTGTCGGGACAAACGAAACTGTCCGTATAAAGCGGGTGTCCGTAGAGCGGGGTTCCACTGTACTTTATAGGCACTTTAAGCCTCTTGGGAGACAATCATCCTTTCATTTTCACTTGAAATATTACAGTAGTGTAAGCATAAAATTGAAGACTTAATAAAAAAAGATGAAACCCTCAATCTATTAAACTCTGAACGAGATATAAACCTTCCTTTAATGGAACCATTTAATACCTGATTTGCACCATCGCTTAATATCTTCTTAGAAAAACATCAGTAACTGCTAACGACGGTATATGGCATCACATCTGTGTATCGTGGGAAAGCAGCTCTGGATCATGGAAACTCTACATCGACGGCGACCAGAAGCAAGAAGGTACGAACTTCAAGAGAGGTCACACGATAAGACAAGGTGGTACTGTGACGCTGGGGCAAGAGCAGGACTCGGTCGGTGGTGATTTTGAGACCTCACAATCCTTTCAAGGAATGCTGGCAAATGTCAACGTATGGGATCACGTACTCGATGGCACGCTGATAAAGGAAAGGTCAAAATCGTGTGAATTAAAAAAAGGGAATGAAGGAAATGTACTCAAATGGCACGATTTTCTCCACGAAGGAGGCGCAAGGCTAGTTTATCCATCCCCCTGTAAAATTGTCGAAGTTGGTACGTGACAGCGCTATTGTGATTTAGCTGCTGATTCAATTACACTTATTTTAATTTTTTTTCTTTTACGTCAGCGGTGAAAGGTAAATTCCTTAGCAGATTACAAATGACGATATAGGACTACAAAGATACATATAACCAATTAGGCGGTCAGCCTGTATATTGGGAGGTCTTCAGCAATGTTATTGGCCAAATCAACCTTAAATAGAAAGACACCGCAATAAAATATAGTACTAATGTTCGTTTTTACGTCGACTGTATCCATAACTATCTGCATGTACCCATAACTATGATTGCCGCAAGTCAAACATGTCTAAATGGACATTTTACCGCACGTTATAGTATCTAAAATGGGCGTTTGATTGCATCGAGGATGCTACGTCGATATTTTATATATTTTGTGTTGTCACAATCTCTTGAAGCAGTAAATAGGTTTGCTGGCTACATTAACACCAGTTCTGGGAAGAAACAGGTATGTGTGGGTAGTCTTAACAAAGTTTGTTGACTGATTAGCATTTAGAGCTAATCTGTAATTCTGCCCGATGGTAGAACGTTTCATCACGGCTTTCGCATGAGAAAATTGAAGAAACGTGACTTTGTACACAAGAACGACCTAGCTGCGTAAAGGAGTGGATAGTGAACCCTTCCTTTGATATTAGCATTCTATAGTTTTAACGAACGTACATATGACCAACTCAGCTTGGGAGGGGTCAACTGGTGACGTTTATCTCACGATAATTTCTTATGTTTGTAACTGAGCTCTTTTTTTCGATGAAATGTTTCTTGATCATTTTGCAAGGTATATTACAGGTGTCAAATGCAATACATAAATAAATTAATAAACAAACAAATTGGAATAAAATGTATAATATTCAAATTGTTAATCAACATTATACAGCAGATGTGATGTCTAATTTAGTGTCGCTATTAACTGTTTTAGCATATGCAATCTTTCCTTTTCTTGTCATTTCAGACTACGCTTTCAATTTCCCAAAGAAAGGAGTGAATGACGTTGTAAAAATCTCGGGCATGCCTGATTTGAAAGATTTCACCGTGTGCCTGTGGATGCGTTCAAGTAACACTCAAGGAACTCTTCTTAGTTACGCTGTAAGCAACAGTGATAACGAACTGCTTATCGAATACAACAAATATTTTGACTTTCTCATCGGTGGCACACAAAGGTAAAGTACATATCATTTGCCATTTTTTTTTCCCTGGCTATAGCCACGATTAACCAAAAACCAATCCTGGCTGTCACTGGCACCCGAGTGGGCAAGATAGGACTATCTTAGGGCCCGTTTACATGGAGATAGGGTGACCCTTCTGGAAAGGGCACCCTCTTAGAAGGGTACTCCGGTTTGGGGTAGGGTGACCCTATGTGCTTGGTAGGGTAACCCTCCTGCCCGGGCCAACTTTTTGCCATGTAAACGCTCGAGGTAGGGTCATCCTCCTAGAAGGGTCAACTTTTGCAGGATCGGATTACTGTCAGATTGCCGCTAAACTCTGTTATGTGAAGTATATATGAAATAATTCATATTTGTACTGCGGTTGTACAGTACAAATCGCAGTACAAATATGAATTATTTCATATATACTTCACATCATTTCACTGCACGGGAAAATATGAACTCAATAAATTGACCTCGCTCCAAATGTATGGCTTCATGGCTCAGTTAGTAGAGCATCGCACCGTTATCGCGGAGGTCACAGGTTCGAATCCCGTTGAAGCCCTGATTTTTTTCAGGCTTCTTCTTTCCAATTGCTTAAATTGGAAAATTTACTGCGATGATCACTCTTCACTTTCAAACTCTGTTATGTAATGTAAAGAAGCCTCGCCCGTAAGATTTACACCATATGTTATATCCATAATTATAATTCATCAGCGGACGATTGGTCTGTGTGTGACAAGAAGCGATTGGTCTAAACACGCCTCGAAGCTCACAGTTTTCCTCGAGCTACACTCTCGGAAAACTGTTCGCTTCTCGGAACAGATAATGTCCTCGCACAAACATCTTAGCATATTTTGGCGCCAAAATCGAGGCTATTGATTATTTAACCTAGCGTGTTCGGTCAAGATGGCTGGATACTGGCCACGGCCACGGCCACGTCTCCGTCTATAAATACGAAAACAAAAGAACTTGGCCAATTCAGTCATCTTAAGGTATCGGTATACCCCAAAATTGACCATATTTTAAAAAAAATTATTTTTCACTCTTTTCGATAGATCTAATTGCGATCTTTCATTTAAAAAATCTATGAAAAAAGATTGATTCTAAGCAGCGTTATAAATAAAAGAAGTTTCTTTGCATTACCTCTAATTGATAGCTGTCAACGGGTTGCCAGCAGTAAACTTGCATTAAAAACTTGCATGACAGATTGCCACATATGTGGGATTGTTTAACTTTTGTATTTGGAAATCGACGAGCTGTTCTGAGAGTTCTCTGTTTGTAGATCTTTGTAGATTGTTGATGTAGGATTAAATATGTCGTTGAAGAAACAGAACAGTTCGTGTTCATTTCGAAGTTCCATAAAAGCACAACAGTAACCAAAAACGAAAGGCGCGGGAAGAAAGGAGAAATGGAAGATTTTAATGTTTGCACTTTATCTTGACAAAAGTCACTAAAATTCTGGTCAGCTCTTCTCCTGTAATGTTCGCCTTGGTTAAACAATCATCTAATCTTACACAACAAAGGACGTATTTAAATGTTTCTGAATCCTCTTTGGATTAACTGCTGAATGAATTACTAAATGACAAAACACTAGTGACAACCATTTTTTGTAAGCGTGCTCAGTTCAAAATATTTAGGCAGCCTAATCGTTGGTTATTGTGTTCCGTTCTTGAATAAGACATTTCTCTCTAACAGTGTCTCTTTCAACCTTGGTCATGTGGACAAATGCTAAAAAACAGAGATATGAAATGTGATGGACTGCTGCTAGGTTCGAACGCATCCTGTACATATTCTCTCAAAAGCTATAATGCAAGATTAGATTAACGGTGATAGCTTTTTCCATTCAAAAATATTCCAGATCGTTTCATCCCAATCCTATCCTATTTTCCTTAATCTGCATCTTATCATCTTTCTCACAGTGCCATTCAGTTTGCATTGAGATTTATTGTGTAGTTCGTTTTTTTCAAGAATCGGCGCTAAAGTCTCATACTGCTAAAAATTGTTTGGCAAGCTCGGAAACAAAACACGTAGATTAACTGGGGAAGAGATGTAGCAGACTTTGTGCTTCGCGGTGACACGTTGAAATACAACTGATACATATTCCAAGGTCTTTTAAAAACAATAAACAGCCAGCAGGCAATGCAATGTATTTTTACATAATGTTTTGTCCACAGAAAAACATCGGTAACAGCTTTTGATGGGGTATGGCACCACATCTGTCTTTCAAGGGAACGTAATACGGGGTCATGGAAATTCTACAAAGATGGCTACCTCATAGAGGAAGGTACAAACTTTAAGAGAGGTCACACAATAAGACAAGGTGGAACTGTGACACTGGGCCAAGAGCAGGACTCGGTCGGTGGTGATTTTGAAAAAACTCAGTCCTTCCAAGGAATGCTATCCAATGTCAACATATGGGATCACGTGCTTTCTAATACACCAATCGAACACATGGCAACGTCGTGTCTCTGGGGTGAAGGGGACGCTGGAAAAGTTTACAGATGGCTTGATTTTATTCGGCAAGGAGGAGCAGCAATCATTGGTCCATCTCCTTGTAAACCGATGGGGGAAGGTGGGTAAAAATACATCGGTGTAGCAGCTTTCATGACTAAAAACTCGTCGCGAGTTTCACTTTCTGGTTGTGAGTTCCAACAATGACTCCAATTATTCGGCAACATCGTACTGCTAGAGCCAACAGATATTTACGGGTCACATTTTTGAGATTTTTTCTTTTTTGCGGCATTTGACTGTGGCGGACGTTGGCATATCACATTTATCTTTTCTCATTGAAGCAATATCTATTTCATTAATATAGACTAAAAGTTCAAATTTCAAACGATTATTTCAATTTGAGGGTATCACGCTGACGTTCTGCCAATGGAGCTATCTTAAAGGAGCCCACTCGCGATTCTTTGGCAGTAATGTATGAAGGCGCTTTAGAAAATTGTCAATTATACTTGAGCTATAAATAATGTGTTTACAACTCAAACCGCCCGGCCTGCCAAATTAACATCCATAACTGTATGTGATTTTCAAGCAAAACGGATGATTTACGAGCAACATAAATGTTTTCTGCGAAATACACCGCCACTTTTCGCTGGTCTTTTATTTATTTCATTTATTTTATTTTGTGCCACTTTAGACTACGCTTTCCACTTCCCAGAAAAAGGAGTCAATGACGTTGTGAAAATCTCTCAAATGCCCCGCAGCTTGACGGCATTTACCGTGTGCCTGTGGATGAGTTCAAGTAACACTCAAGGAACTCTTGTTAGTTACGCTGTAAGCAACAGTGATAACGAGCTGCTTATCGAATACAACAGATATTTTGACTTTCTCATCGGCGGCACTCAAAGGTAAAGTGAATATTAGTAAGTGACGCAAATATAGTATGATACAGTTGTGTATGGTAATTTCTTATAACATGGAGCATTCTCCTCTAGTACATTAAGTGATAATACCGTCCAAACCACACCCAATAAGTCTTACTTATTCCGCGTAACACAGACTGATAGCGTTCAAAAAAAATGATCTCCATAAACTACACTGGTGATGACTTCAAACGGCATGCAACTG
>JAHPZR010005290.1:5000-22500 GCA_019787425.1 Platygyra sinensis
AAATATATGAGATTAGCTCTGACAGATTTTAACAAAAATAGAGTATTTTATAGGAATTGTAAGTGGTTACAATTGAGCCAAATTTAAGAAAAATTCACCGACGGAAGCGCGAGAAACTTAGCATTTATTTTCTCACGTGACGTCACAAAAATCAGAAAAAAACGCGTGGTATACGCGCGTGGTATTCATTTTGGCGCGCGCTCATGTGACGCCATGTATCGCGCGCGAGAAAGCAAGAGTAAATTAGAGCTCTTTTAGCGGTTATTTATACAGCTTTTTTGTCATATTTTTTTGGCCCTAGGCTTAAACACACGTTTAAACAGAGTTTGAAACTATTGCTACTTATACCGAAGTGATTTAACGCCTTTCAAGTGCTGAAGTGTTTTCGTTTCTGCTCAGGATTACTTGCGTCATTTTTGAACGCGCGATTAATACTGACGTTTGGCAGGCAAAGGTAGCGCGCGCTATTGAGTCTCAGTAAAACTCTAGGGAGCCACCTTAAGGAGGCTCGAAAGGGTTTTTAGCTGCACGCGCGCGCGCAATCTACACACGCCATAACTAAGATGCACGCGTCAGCTGAACCAGTATTAAAATCACCACACCGGAAGTTAATGCTGCGTAAAATCGCGCGAACCGGAAATAAAATCTGCAGAAAACATTTGTTTTTAGCTCGAAAGTTCGCTCGGTGACCTATCTTGATTTTTTGCATGCACGCATCATTCGCAATGGCACTTCAGATATAAAAGTTTCCGGGAAAATTATCTAGTGGAATTTTCTGTAAGCCATAAAACGCGTTTTCTTTAAATACATTTAATTCTACTAGATAGAATTTTTTCATACTGTCTGAAAAGTTAAAGAATTTACGGAACTTTCCAACAAAGAAATAAAAATGGTAGGTCACCGAATTAGTTTCTCAGATAATTTACAAAAACTGAAATTTAGAGGACGCTTTTGTGGACCTCGTGCGTTGCCATGGTAACTGATATGACGTCACAAGTACCCTTAAAGTATAGCCCAACAATAGAGTTGCAAGGAGACATATAGCTTGCCCACACCATTAAACATCCTTCTTTGTAATCTTCCATCGTTTCACAAGCAATATAGCAACGAAAAACCCTTTCGAGCCTCCTTAAGGAGGCTCGAAAGGGTTTTTAGCTGAACGCGCGCGCGCAATCTACACACGCCACGCCATAACTAAGATGCACGCGTCAGCTGAATCAGTATTAAAATCAGCACACCGGAAGTTTTTTTTTTTTTTTTGACATTTTATTTTATTTTATTATTTTACGCTCAACACATTTACACCAAAAACATTTAAAGTTACAGCTCCAAACGCTACTAATCTAACGTTCATTGTGTACTAAATACAATATTTAACTAAATTACTGATTACTCCGGCAGAAGTTTCCATGCATGCTTTAAATTAGTACCATTAGTAATAGAATTTTGCAGTTAAAGAATTACAAAAACGGCGACCATGTACGTTGAAACTTATGTAATCGTTTTTTTGCAACTGCGATTTCCTTGAGTATTTTTAATTTCTCCTTTACTCGCAGAAGAAAACTTTGGAAGCACACCTCATCCTTATGACCATTAGTACAAAAGATGCGGTATTTCGCCAGTATAATTAAATAGTTCAATCCCTGCCAATGTGCTGTGTTTTCAAAAAAGCCGTAAAGTATTTTACCTTGATTCAGTAGAAGGTTTTCACCAGTTTTTTCATACCACCAAACCTGAAAGGTTTGCCAGAAGGAAGCAGTTTTAATACAAGTAACTAACAAGTGGCTAAGAGTTTGTTGCTCGTGGTGGCAAAGAGGACACACATCACTATCTGAAAAACCGTCACGATATAGACTTATTTGAGTAGGAAGTATATTGTGTATAATTTTATATTGAAACATTATAACTTTAACTTCTTTCGTGATCGTGAAATGTAGTTGATAAACTTTGTGAACATGTTTTCAGTAAAACCATGATGCAAGATCCGATTTTGCGAAGTTGGCGGGACGAAGGAAACTCTCTAAGATAGAGGAATAAATTGAACTTGTGTTAAGTGTTGTATTATCATTTTGATTAACCTTGCCATTTTGGTTTTGCCGTTTAATGCTGCGTAAAATCGCGCGAACCGGAAATAAAATCTGCGGAAAACATTTGTTTTTAGCTCGAAAGTTCGCTCGGTGACCTATCTTGATTTTTTGCATACACGCACCATTCGCGATGGCACTTCAGATATAAAAGTTCCGGAGAAAATTATTTAGTGGAATTTTCTGTAAGCCATAAAACGCGTTTTCTTTAAATATATTTAATTCTACTGGATAAAATTTTTCCATACTGTCTGAAAAGTTAAAGAATTTAGGGAACTTTCCAACAAACAGATAAAAATGGTAGGTCACCGAATTAGTTTCTCAGATAATTTACAAAAACTGAAATTTAGAGGACGCTTTTATGGACTTAGTGCGTAGCCATGGTAACTGATATGACGTTCACAGGTACCCTTAAAGTATAGCCCAACAACAGAGTTGCAAGGAGACATATAGCTAGCCCACACCATTAAACATCCTTCTTTGTAATCTTCCATCGTTTCACAAACAACATAGCAACGAAAAACCCTTTCCAGCCTCCTTAAATATTCCAAAGTTGCTGCTTTGTTCTTCGAAGAGTATAGATCGTTTTCACTGTCTTGCAATAAAAAGATAAAAAAAAAATCAAACCAGCCAATGGAAAAAGCTAAGAAAATGTGATGTATGTTATAGAAGATAACTATATAAGACAATTCTCCAAGTTTTAGGCCTGTGCGTTGTCCCCAAACTTCAGATATCCGTCGTAAATGTTTCCCAGAAATTTACAGGGCCAAGTATGAAAACACCATGTTCGTGGACATCCGTGTACAGCAACATGGCCGCCGGAATATAGCGTAAACATCTGGACCTTACTTTGGCTTACTAAACAAACGCGTATTTACATAAGCACTTTTTCTAATGCTCTAACTTCTAAAAAGGCTCAAAATCATGAGATAAGTATATATCTTCCAACAAAATCGATCGTAGCCTTGTGTCACGCAACTTTCAAAATGCTCTAGTTTCCAAACGAAGCACGCTAATTGTAAACGGGTATAAATATACCGCCTCTTATGCCTGATGAGGATAAAAACACGTCATGTGAAAACGATCTATTGACTTAGAAGTCTAAGAAATACATATACTCGTAAACATTCTCGAAACCCCGGTAGCAACAGTAGTCAAGCACCTAACAATCAGGTAATTGTCAAAACGAAGCACAAGCCTCGGCCTTGTTTGGTCATGAAGCTAAACTTCATAACTATAGCTTGGAATTTTGGCTTCTTAGAATACTTCCCGAGGAATTAAAGCAAAAATACGACCAAGAAAAATTAAAAAATAAATTTGTTCAAATTTCCAGTGCTACACACTAGGTGTTTTACAGAGTGATGAAGTGTTGTAGCTTTGGAAGTCTACTCAGGTGACAGCGTCATCTGTCACAGTTCTTCATGGTTAGATTTTTTTTCGTTGAAACAATAAAGCTTATTTTGTGGAGTAATAAGCGGCAAAAATTTTTCGATTTGGTTAAATCTTTGATTTTCTATGGCTCGTCAAAGTACGTGAAAATGCCGCCATTTTGGTTAACGACCTAGTTTAACGGAGAATGGGTCGAGGGCCGGATGTGACGTCAAATCCAGAACACGACGATTCTGAGATTCGCATATTTACTTGTTTCTGTGGGAAAGGCTGGAAAAGTTGTTCGAAAAAATTGCTAGGCAGGTGCGCTGTAGTGTGATGTAGCAACACAACAAACTTACAAGAGGTTTCCGCTTTATGCCATACCGTTTTATGGAGAGATGTCCTGAAGAGAAGAAACGTACAAAGTGATGGCTCGATTCGTGCAAAGTGATAGCCGTCTAAGGTCCCGTTTACACGGGTCCGGACAAATTTTTGCACGGACGAATTTTGTTCCTGGACCGCCTGTTTACATAGCCTGAATTTCAGCCGTCTCCTCCTCTCGCTAAGCGAGAGGAGGAGACGGCTGAAATTCAGGCTACTGTTTACATGGATCCGTGCAAATTCTGTTGCAGTGGTGTTTACACGGATCCGTGCAAAGTTTCGGACCAATCGCGGTATTTGATTCCAGGCCATAACCGCGCTATCTGTTAGAGAATAAAAATGCAAGCTAAGGTGTATTTTATTAAGTGACTCATTCGTCATTAATTTGTTAAAGGAAAACTTGTTTTTGGTGTTGGGTAATATAATCGTGTAATATTCCTCTGAGCATTAAAATAGGGTTACTTGATTTCTCTATCTCACTACTGATCAAATAATAGTTTCACCTTACACTATGTTATGTAGTTTTTACCTTAGAAGGAATACTTGAGTTTATTCATATTTATCGAGCAACATCATTTTCGGGATTTTCCAGCTGTATTTACTCGGTTGCTATGGTTAGTTTCTCTTGGCGTTAGTCGAGATAATGAAATAAATCCGATGTCCAGTTTTTGGAAGCGCTCTTTCTGGAAATAATCATTTGTGAATCTATGGCCTATAACAATTTTGCTGTGTAATTTTTCAGCCAAACTTTCTTCGTTTAGTAGTCCTTTTTGGACATTGAAATATAGTGGTCTAATTAAAATACGTTCTCGTTATTGAGTCAGTTTGCTAGACATAACGTCTCGTAGTCCACGTTCTACGCACTAAAAACTACTATAAAAACGAATAAAAGAATTGTAAAAACGTGTAAAATGGTATATAAAAAGTCACTTGTAAAAATGTAGCGGAATTCCAAATCGATTTCGATCAATTACGATCCTCATCAGTAGGCAAAAATTTTTTTTGGGATCACTTTCTTGGGGAGCTTAGAAACCAGGCTTGAATAGGTAGCCGAGCCTTCACATCATAATTTGAGCCCGTAATGGATGTTCAGCTGTACGTCAAAAGAAGATTACGTTGTTTTTAAATTGTTGGCTGGGAAAGGGAGGGTAAGAGAAGATAATTATATTTAGTGGGAGGCTCGGGGAAGACTTTCAATAAATTAACATAACATTAAACATATCAATAAAGTTTGCAATTGCGCGGGAAATTTCGTTCGCGGTAAATTTTAATTGCTGGCTTTGTTCCTTCGAGTTTTGTGCTTCTCGATTTCTTCTGCTTAGTTATCATTCGAATAGATCATGGATCCAAAAGGTATCATAAATCTAGGAAATACTTGCTACTTGAATAGCGTTCTGCAGGCTCTAATCTCGATCAACAATTTCACGGAGGGCCTCTCTGGATTACAACATAATCCCAAAAGATGCATCAAGATCTTCAGGGTTTTAAAATAATTCATTACTTTTTCTATATGTAAGTGAATTAGTCTTCTGTTGAAATGGAGCAAGCTTTTACTGGGCTTTTTTTCATAATTTGCTGATATAGCAGACAAACAGACAACCAGCCAGACAGACAGACAGCTAGACAGAAAGGTAGTCATTACATCACAAGGAAATGAAGGTTATAAGATTGTAGTAGATTCGGAAACATGACTCCTTTCGTTATTATAAACATGACAAAAAACACGTAATGCAAAATGTAATAAAAGTCATTTGACGTTGTTAGATGCCTTAGTTAAACAATTTATTATTCTTTGATATATCTGTGTTGGATCCAGATCTCTTTCTAAGGTGGGCCCCCCCCCCCAAAAAAAAATTATAGTCCTTTGGGCATTAAGATTTACCCTCTGCGAGCAGAGACCCCTCTTATCTTCCTAAAAAAGGTCAGGAAGATTGAAGGGACCTCTGCTTGCAGGGTACTTAAAATTAAGATGGGGACCTAAAAAAAATTGGGTCCTTGTATGCCTCGTAATTTCGTCTATAAGGGAGGGGGAAGACAGATCCCCTGAGCCCCTCCACTAGATCTGCCAATGAACATAGTACATAAAGTTTAATTGCATTCTTGTTCACCAAAAATTCTTTTCTGGGATAGTTCAATGAAATTTCCACTCTATTGTATATAATTAACATCCATTTCACCCTGAATTGTGACAAATGTGAGTTATGGTTGATGGACAGGCAATTGATAAAGCTAAACATGCTCTTTTATGATTTGTATCATTCTAATTCACCACCATATACCATTGTTATAATTGGTTTAAGGTGGTATATGCTTGGTGTGTAGCACTCTGAATTTCCTTAAATTGTATGAGACTGAACCAGGATTGGTTCGCCCAGCAGCCCTTGTAACCTGCTTGCCACAGATTAATAGCCAGTTCCAGCAAGTACAGCAGCAAAGTGCAGCAGAATTTTTCCAAGAATTCTGTCGTGTCCTAGGACATACTGCAAATCAGTACCAGAGAATTCGATTCCAGCCAGTTGCAACCTGTCCTTTTTGCGCTCCTTTTTATTCAAGCTTCAGAGTGAGGTTATGTGTTCCACTTGTCAGAATGTCACCTCTAACTCTACCATGGAAACAACCCTACCAATGCACCTTACAAAGGTATGTATTCACTTTCCCCTCAGAGAGCTGACGGTACTGTAACCCAGAACGGTAGGGCTGTTATTTTTCTGTCAATTACTGAAAATTGTAAAAACAGCAAAATATATGTTGAAGTGAGACAGTTTGCTAATCCCAACCCTTAACAAAAGGAATTATCTGAATTGAGAGTGGGTGAAATCAAAACTCATGCCATGATCATCATTGTTCCTGTTATTATTATTATTATTATCATTATGATTATTGTTATTATTGTAAAAATAATATTGTTATTATTATTATTATTATTATTATTATTATGAATCTATTATTATTATTATTATTATTATTATTATCATTATCATTATCATTATCATTATCATTATCATTATCATTATCATTATCATTATCATTATTATTATTATTATTATTATTATTATTATTGTTATTGTCATTCGTAATTATTATTGGTGAACATCATTGAGCACTAAACTACTGTTGGGTTTCTTTTCTCAAAGGGCTACGATGTGAAGAATTTTTTGAAGGATTCCTCTACTCCTGTGGAAACAGAGTCTGCCTACTTTTGCAGCCGGTAATATTACATAACTGTGTCCCAGAATTTGTAATGGCATGAAATAAAAAGTATGTTGTTTGCATTGCCCACCCTATGAATCAGTCATAGTGCATGAGGCGAATAGAGATTTCTAAACACATCATTCCATATTTCACAATGGGAGCAAAACATTGACTTTTTTTATTATCATTTAAACAAATCTTTTAATTATTTTTAAAGGTGTTCCAAAAGCACAGATGCTTGGAAGAGACTCCTGACCTCTCAGGCCCCTTCATCCTTCTATATACAAATTGCACGGTTTGGGAATAATGGCAAAAAGCGGAGAGATATTGTGAAATCCAGTGAAAACTTGGTATTTCCGGAACACAGCAAAACTCCAGAGAAGAGGACAACCATTACTGATGTTGCCTATAATTTGAAAGCTGTCATTGTGCATGAGGGTGAAAATATTTCAGCTGGCCATTACATCTGCTATTTCAAAAGGGGAGAAACATGGTACTATTCAAGTGATACCCATGTACACAAATCATCAGCTTTTGAAGCAACCAGCCAGCCTGCATATCTCTTATTCTAGGAGAAATGTGCAGAGCAAGAGGTGCAAGAGATCAGGTAATACTATCTTTCAAAGGAATCCCATCACTCCCAGATGCCAAAGGCGGAAGATAATGCTGTACGTGAAGAAAGAGCACACCCCACTAAATTTTGCATTCCACCTGGTTACTACAAGAAATCTTCCAAGTCATTTCAAGCTGGTGTTAGTCCAGGCATCTACAAGACAGCGAAAGGCAATAAAGCTTGGCAGTATTCAAGAGTAGATGGGGCTCTTATTGGCGAAGCTGAAGCAATTGCTATGGCTGGTGTACAGGTTCCCCAACCCACCCATGGATTAAAGGATGGGATCCAAGTGATGTAGAAAGACTTCTCCCAGTGGAAATGAAGGTAACTGATGGCAAGCTGTCAAATTTTCTCGTTAACCAAGTATTTCTCATGATAAAGCAACACTCCCAAGCTGCAAATAAGAAGATTAGAACTGTCAACTCTGATGTCTACAACAACATGGCAAAATTGTCAATGGAAGTATTTTCTAAGTGTAAATATGGAGAAATATATGGGGACATTCTTACAGTTGACATCATTTTGTGTCCTGTCCTTCATGGTGATCACTGGTGTCTTTTGGTAGTACAATTGAAAGACAAGAGAATGGTGTATTTGGATTCATTATTCAGTGGCATTGAAGCACAAATTTCATTTTCCAGATTCAAAACCTTTCTCCAGTGCATGGCTATGTACCATCAGCTCTCTACAGATTGGTTGGGGTGGGAATTCTACAGTGTTCCATCTTCAGAAATAGCACAGCAAACCACTTTAATTTGTTGATTGTGGCATTTTTGTTATTAAGTGGGCACAGCACATAGCAGAGGGTCGCCCACTTGACTTTTCACAGATGCAAGTTAATGACTTTAGGTACTCCCTAATTTTGGACATTGCCAAAGGAACTCTGTCCAGCCTGTCAACAGAACTGAAACATGAAGAACCAAGTCTTTCCCCTACCCCAAGATTAAAAAAGTGCAAGATTGTTCTTTTGCAAATGTCAAACAACCTCAGCAACAATCTTCAAGTCAACAAAAAGAAGATACACCAAGTGATACTGGAGATGTGTCTGTCTTGAAGTCAACAAAGCTCACTGGCAAGGCTGATAAAGAGCAGCCACCTTCAAGCAAGAAACAAAGTCCACACTGTTCTTCTTCAAATGTCTCAAGTTTAAAGACTGTGAAGACTGAAAAACACTCCTTCACAAGTGTAACACAACCACCTAAGAAACAACCTCAATCTGATACAGACTCTGACTTTGAATCTCCCAAAAAACGAACTAAGAAACAAGTTCCCAAAGAAGAATCACTAACACCAACTCCGGAAAAAACTGTGCAGCTCCTGTTGTATATCAGTCTATTCATAATGATCACTCTTATGCTGAAGTTCCTGATGACACTTTAAAGTTTGCTACCAACAACCAGATTCCACATGCAGCAAAACAAGTGCTTTCACCTGGTTACTCATACAAATACCTAGAATTTCCATCTGCACACCTCTTATGTCACGTGTACGTAAAACAAGGCAAGCCAGTGAGATGGCATTCCTGGATTCCTCGGGGAGCCTTGACCGACACAACAACCCAGTCTTCTTTATGAGCTCCCCCCCTTGCTGTTTGGGTGACTTCAAGCCAGTCTGAGGCATCCCTAGAGAGTTGTTTAGAAAGCTTGAAGTCAATCCTTCCCAGCCATGCTTTTGGGAACCAAGGGCCAGAAACTGGACCTGATATATTCATGACTGACGATGATACTGCCCAAAGACAACCTCTTCGGAGTCAGTGGAAACATGCAACACTTTTGCTTTGCATTTTTCATTTCATGCAAGCAACATGGAAAGTGATCCCAAAAAAAATTTTGCCGCCAGATGAGCCTACTCCCCCTGTTTGGGGTAAAAAGAAGAAATCGCAGAAGGAAGAAAAGCCGGCACGACAAGCAAAAGAACCCCGCTTCGTTCTTGTACAGAATTTGTTTTAGGCAGTAGCTACTTAATGATAGGTTCGACCGGTGGTGGGGAGGAGGTGGTGGTGAGCACAAATCAAATGTGCAAGAGCAACGTTTTCTCCTCTTGAACGTTTGTCGTTATAGTGAATACATCTTAGTATGAGTCGGGATTGAAGTCACCTTTGGAACTGGTTTCAGCTCTAGACATTTTACAGTTTGATAACAGAAACATTTACAGAGATTACCACGTAAACCTCATTGAGTGGACTAACGAGCTGTGAACTTCATAGGCTTCTGCTTTATAACTTGCATCTTTTGCTCTAACATTTGGCACTGCTTACGTTCATAAACATCTTCCTTTGTCTCCAAAATAGTCCCTTCGCCAAAACACGTTACAGTTAGAATGAATACAACTGCTTGACTCCTAACAAAGTTCGTCATGATTGGAGCTTTGTATGCATTCGACGACGTCTGCTGTGACCCTTTTAATAAATGAACTGCCTAGCGCCTCAGTAGACATTTGTTTTGCATCTGGAGGACTAACGTTTCATATTGACGTTTATATCATTGCTCTAATAATTCGATGATTGATCTTTTCCCGTCGAGATCGTGTCATGTTTCCATTAAGAAGAGGGATCGATCCATAACTTCTACGTTAAAAGAAAACAAACTAAAGTTTGCAAAGGTTGAATGGAATAGAAACGGGACTGATGAGGGAAATTTTTGTGTTTTCGAAGTGAAAGCCCAGAATATTTATTTAAGAATAGTAAAAATAATGGTAACGTTTTAGTTTGTTTTTATTTAGTTGAATCTGGTGACCTACTTACCTGATTGTTCCCAGGGTCTCCCTTCCTCCCAGAGACCCAGGAACGAGGTTTCTTTTTTTGTCAATTTATCTCTTTGGCTCTATGCACACAACAGAAACTTTATTTAAACCGTCACGCGGAAAAGCTTTTCCTTATGATGCTATTTATCGGTGCACAGAATGGATAAAAATAAGAGTTTTGTCGACATTGGATTTTGATTATGATAACATCAGATTATTTAGATTAGACTAAAGCCCCATTTACACTGCAGAAAATTTTAGGCACGGCTCGGATAGAAGTGGTACGCGTACCCAAAAATATAGTACTGATTAGTCATTTACACGTCCTTTCTTCTACCGTGCTAAACGATGTAAAATTATGTTTTGGTACGGGTAAAAGGCTCAACATCTCGGCCAGCGTACTCGATTCTTGCCTAGTGCGCATGCTGCTAACATGGCGGACGAAAAGTTCTTAGGATTTCTTCTCTTAAGAAGACCGCATGTGTTCCAGCAGAGAATACGGAAATCGACCTTTCTCTCGACTGCTTTATAGAGGAATAGAAAAAGGCGGAGGTACAGGTTGTTAATTATTTTATCAGTTCTCGCTTGTACTTCTACTAAGCGACGGTTTTGGACACTGACACGAAGTGGTCAATGGTTTGAGATAGTGGAGACAGCTTTTACAGAAAAAGAGTATGGTATGACAACTTCCGCGTTTCGATTTCAACGTTCGAGTACATTGTTAGAGAGATTCAGGGCGAAATTGTTCGACCAAAGGCGCGAAGGCTCATCAGAGAAAAGTTGGTTCGGCACGGCCAATCGTTTACACTGCACACCTTATCCGAGCTGGGCTAGATTTTCAGGATCGCGTACCAATTTTATCCGTGCTCGGACTACCTCTCGACATGGTCCGAGCACGGGTGAAAGTTTGGTCCAGCACGGATAGGGCAAAGTAGTTTACACGACAAAACCTATCCGTGCCGAACCAATTTTTTTGGTACGCGTACTTTTTTCATCCGAGCCGTGCCAAAAGTTTTCGGCAGTGTAAATGGGGCTTAAGCCTGCTCTACTTGATAAGCATTTCACATCCGAAGCGCTTGGCATTTCTCCTGAGAAAAAAAAAACAGAAGCGATATCACTGGGTCACTATGATCCAATGGTCTTTTGACATGGTTTCGTTTCGTACTTATCTTTGTTTGTTTGTTTTTTGCCTTCGGTCTAAAACAACAGCAAGAACGTTATACCACTTTTGCAGGCTGTAGAAATAAATACCGTTTATTGATAATCTTCAAATCACAAAGAGGTGAAACGACCATCTGTGGAGGTACTCATTTGGACCTCTCAGCGTGTTGTACATCCTTCCTCAGTTCTCACTAGCTTTGTTCTGATCTATAGTTTGTCACCATGGTTATATTTGGCCTCATTGTCGGTGTCATTTATTATCAACTAAAGAGAGACGAACACGGAATACAAAACAGGTTTGTGTTTAATCAGCACTTTTATTTCATATCCTTTCTTGGTTTTTTCCTTATCTTTCCATTTTCGCTTAACGTTGCTCTTGGACGGGGGGAGTGTGTATTGACATTGAGCTGTACAGCTCAGTTATAGTGCCGGGAGTGCTTGCCTGGAGTGCCTACATGGAGTGCCTGCCAGCTGTTATCATCTTACTGTCCTTGTTGCTGTTTTTTTTTTTGTAGAGTTGGTGTGTTTTTCTTTCTGGTGGCGAACATGATATTCGGAAACCTGTCAGCGGTGGAACTGTTTATTAAAGAAAGGCCAATATTCATGTACGTATATTTTTCTGGTCATCACAAAAGGAACTTAATCGTAATCATTCTCGCGTATCTACCACGACTTTTTGGAATCCTGGTCTTCTCTTGATTCCAAAAAGTTGCTTAAATCAAGTTAAATCAGTATAATAACAACACCAGGAACAAACAAGACACGTATGGAATAAGGTAAGCCGTTTTTATTGAATATTTTCAATTTCAACTACCTCCATGGATATCTTGTAGAAAATCCCATACAAACCCTTATAATTCGATGCCATATTGTGTTCCTTGTGTGGTTAATAAAGAGAGCTTGGGCTGCCTGTGTATCTACTAGTGCCATTTATTGCGTTTATAGGAAATGAGTCTGTGACAAGTTCACACGTATCCAAATTTAATCGGTTAAGAAATATTTGACTGTAATATATAAACAATAGCCTCCATTTGCTAGGATATTTGTCCGCGGACATTATCTGTTCCGAGAAGCGAACAGTTTTCCGAGAGCGTAGCTCGAGGAAAACTGTGACCTTTCAAATCGCGCGCAGTTTTGAAAATTGGGGAATATTTATTCTCAGATATTCCCCATTTTAGCTGGGGGATATTCAGTCAAGTGACGTGTTTAGACCAATCGCGCGCGAGCGAAAATATATGATGGATTATAATAGGCTATAACCCTGCTCACTTTCACGTTACCCTCTTTTGGGCAAAGCTACTCCCTTACTTTTGTCTCTTTCTTTTCTCAGTCATGAGTCTGGCAGTGGTTACTACAGAATCTCGGTTTATTTTTTGGCTAAAGTTATATGTGATCTCATACCAATGCGACTTGTTCCGATCGCTGGATTATCAGCTATTGTCTATTTTATGACAGGTATGGGGTGCTAATCAGTGATAGGAACTCATACTTTGCCAGTCTCCGGTTGTAATGTTCAAGGTGGATAACGCTGGCTAAAGCAAACTACGTGTTGTTTTTGTCCGTATATACCGCACAAGTGAATAGTACTTGTCACCAAGTACTATTTACCTCCGAGCAGCCGAAATAAAACAAAATGGCTTTTGTCGGTATATTGTCACAAATAAAGTTAGTCTTTGGGCCGCTAGTTATTCAGCTTGTGTGGTATATACTAAAACAATTATTCATCTCAGTGTCGGTGAATATCCACCACTGTTCACTTCCACTTCAGTGAATAATTATCAAAAGAGATTTATCCTGCCAATAGAGTAATAAAAAGTGCAAGATTATAGTGTCAATGCTCTTAGCTTCTCATTTAGTTTTAGGGTATGCCACTCGAATAGACGAAACAAATAACTAGCGTTTTGTATGTGTGAGCCAACAAACAATAAGGCTACTGGCTGAAAATCATGAAAATCCACTAATTACACTTCCCAGTTCCTTAAAGTGCCACTAACCCCCCAAATTTTTTTTCGCTAATATAAATTTCCTTTTCCTCCTGATCACCACTGCGAAAAAATTATCGTTATAGCTATTTTTGTTAATTTTCTACGAAGTGAATTTTCAAAGTTTATAATTTTGCACATTTCCATGTTCACGACCGAGGAATAGTTGAGAATGGGACGACTTGGCTTCTGACGTCATTTCGGGAATAACAATGTTTTCTTTCTGAGAAGAATATATGCGGGCATGCGATAGTGTGTGTCAAAATCGTTGCAGAATACAAGGAAGATGTGTTGTTGGAGACTGTAGCAATACAGGATACGCAGGATAGAGTATTCCTCTTCATTCGATACCTCTATCCCGATGAAACTCGACCAGAAACGAGAAAAAGACCAAAGAAGTGGGCTGATCTGTGCGAAGCGAAAGTCGGGGAGCCGTCGAGGAGCTCTTCGATCTCGTGATCTCGGGTTCGCCGCTACTATAAAAAGCTATAGCTTTTCATGGCCTGTATATTCTTCTCTATCTCTAGTGGAAAGCTTGACATTTTCATGGTACTGCATACGACGCGAATTTGGGATAAGGTGGAGGCCATCTGACTATTCCAAGCGCAAGCAATCGATCCTCGAAGTCCATCAAATGAAATCACACGGTTAACTAAACGCATCGGTTTTTTTACTCGAAATGGACACATTTTTAAACGAATAGTAAAGGAAATCTGCGTCCTACATGTACAACGAAGCGATTAAGATTGTTGAGCCTCAACTGGTGAACTAGCTATGTTTTTGTGGATTTTAATAAAAACACACGCACACCGGAAGCCGTAATCCGACCGTGTATCTCAATAGCCATACTTGAATACAGAATTCTTTCATTCTTTGAGCTTCGTCTTTGGGGAACGAAATATATCTAAATTTCAAACTTAGAATGGATCAAGCATTTATAACTATGTGAGAAAAGTGAATCAAACGATTAAGATTCGACCCCGGGGATTCGACTCTAGAGCTACCGACGGAGTTCGTCGTGCTGAAAGAGTTAGAATTCATGCGATTGTCAGTCAACCGAAACGCAACTAAAAAGTCGAGAACTCCCAGGTTATTTGCGTACGTAAAATGGACATTTCATTCAAAATAACAGTGAAGTAGAAATGTGTTCATTTAACTGCTACTATACTAAATGTCTTTTCAATATCCTAACGAAGGATTTGCCATGATTTTGTGGTAGTATGCAAATATGTATAGCTTGTGTCCGTGACTAAAATTACACAGTAATTGACTATGCATATACCAGGGGCACCCAACGAGAATATAGTTCAAAACCACTTAAACGTAGCATTGTTAAACGTGTTTTAGTATTTAAACGGTGAATGTGGGCATATTTGTATCCCCTATAAATTTTTCATCTGTTCGGATTTCCTAGCTGAAAGTCCAGTGATTCGAAAATTATAGGGATCAAACCTTACCTGTTCGAAAATTTCAGCCAGAAAAAAGGCTCCCGAAAATTCTAGGTGACCTTTTTAGGGTAAAAATCCGTTGAAAATGGGCAATTTTACCATTTTTAGATGTTCGAAAATCCTAGGAGAGGCAGGCAAGTAAGTAATTTTACAACAAATGTTCCGAAAATTCTAGATCTCAAATCGTCTTCCGAACAGATATTTTTCCGAAAATTGTCGTTGGGTGCCCCTGATATACTACGGTCGGGCGACAGTTATGAAGCGAAAATTGACCTCGCCTTTGGATATTGTTTGCCGACATCTCTGCTTATCTCTCATGTTAAAACTGTTTTCAATCATTGATATGGCGAAGTAGGCAGAAGTGGACCACGACTGCATCGCATTTTCACTTGTATTTCGGGGGAAATTAGTGTGTGAATCCAAAAATGTTTTGACACTCCGAAATCTGCATGTTCCTTAAAGCCAACTTACCGACTCTTTGTGTCCATTGACATCTTTATAACTCTAAGAGCTGTAAGCTAACTCTACTGCCATTACTTGTACCGTTATAACCCAAATGAACGGCAAATTGACGATCCTGATCCTGGCAAAAATTACAACGCAAGAATCTCCGCTGGCGACCCGCACTTCGAAATGGAAAAAAGAAATATACATCGCAGTCGTCCAAATCGTAGTTAAACTCCAAATTGTAATGCTAGATAATACAATTCTTTCACGTAAAAATCTTGCTCGGTTTCGATAAAATATGAATCACAAATAACTCAAAAATGTTGGATCATGTGTATTTTGTGCACCCCACGACCGATATATCGGTCGACATATCGACCGAGACTCGACCGATGCATCGGTCGACATATCGGTCCAGTGTCGACCGATATGTCGACTGACATATCGGTCGACACTCGGCCGACATGTCGACCGAGATATGTCGGTCGACATATCGACCGATGTATCAACCGATATATCGGCCGACATATCGACCGACTATCGGCAGATATCTCGGTTGATATAGCGGCCGACACTCGGCCGATACGTCGACCATTGTCGGCGGAGTATCGGTCGACTGTCGGTGGTATATCGGTCTAAAGCTTAGACTGCCAATGACACATGTATAAGTTATACATCACCCCAAATATTTCTGATGGCTTTATGTTCAGATCAAGTGCCGCAAATTCAAGTCGCACTCAAGTGAAATACTGCGATACAGATGTATACAAGGCCGCAGCCAGTGGTGGGGAAAGGGGGGCAGTTGCCCCCCCCCCCCCCCCCCAAAAAAAAAAAAAAAAAAAATTATATATATATTTTGGAACAAAAATTTCTTTTCTGAAATATTGAGCAGAAAACCTGAAATTTGCTGAAATTACTTTGTTGTCCTTGTTTGAAACTTTTTACAACCGATCGCTTGTCTTAAGCTTTTTGGTATGTGTTAAAGACGTCAATATCCAAGTAGTCTATTAGAACGTGGCCTACCATATCAGGCCCCTATATCAGACCCCGACCTACCACATCAGACCCCAACGTACCAAACCATACCCCGGTCATAGCGCTCAGGTTGGACTGTTTTATGTGTCGAATTTTACTGTTTTATGTGTCGACCGTTGTGCCAAGTAATACAGTAATTCTTCAGTAGCGTATTTTATTATGAATTATGGCGTTTACTAACAGCAAACTGGAAGATAAAGTCGCTATATTTGTTCAATGTTGCCTCTTCTTTTCTAGCCTGAAGACTTTCACGCATCCTATCCATATTCTAATACTATTTTGAAGAAAATATATAAATGAAAAAAAAAAAACTGTTAAAATATCGTTTTAAAGCAAGCATCGCTCCCAAAACGTTCTAAGATACTGATATGAAGCTATATGTATCACTTTGTTGCAAGTCACGCAACAAGGGCAAGTAGCAGTGAAGTCGGTAGCCTATCGATAGACATGTCGGCCGATAATTGGACAACCACTCTCGGTCGACATATCGACCAACACATCGGTCGAGTGTCAGTCGACATATCGACCGATGCTGGACAGATATGTCGGTCGATATGTCGACCGACATATCGGTCGACACTCGGCCGATATGTCGACCGATACATCGGTCGAGGGGTGCACAACACACACATGATCCAAAATGTTTTGACAGCCCTTTGAGCTCAGTCGAAAGTCTCTTGAGTGTTTCAGCTCGGTTCCCGAAGTGACGTCACTAGTAGCCCGACCCAGATCCCACTTTGCGCGGTCGTGAACATAGAAATTACGAGTTCAAACGCCTGTAGAAACGCAAGGATTTTATCAATCGAGATAATTTTTTCGCTGATGAAATCAGGGAAACTAGTAGATTTTATTAAACGGAAAAAAAATTGGGGGATTAGTGGCACTTTAAGCTTACACAAACAACACGCCAACGATTTTTCATCTTTTCATGCTGTCACTTGGGATCTTCGGGTATGTTAAAATGAAACATCTATTGTACCAACAGAGTAATATAGTGTTTTATAAATGTCTGCCACAATAGCCAAGGTAGACTATTTAGCAAGA